>BJBW01006965.1:120429-169489 GCA_004320125.1 Scolopax mira | reverse complement strand
GGAAAAAACCTTGACCCAACACAGCCACCCCAACACACAAAACATATTTTAACACTGCCAACCTGGTCTGCAGCCTCCACAGCCCCTGCCAGCCACTCTGGAAAAAGCAGATAAAATGGATGAAACACAGTATTTTCCTCCTGGTCGCTGCTGCTGCTGCTGCTGCTGCCCCTCCACAAGCTCTCTGAGGTCTGGTGCTGCCCCTCCCTGCTCCAGGTGTCCCTCGTTACCTCCAGGTGTCCCTCGTTACCTGCCTGGCCCCACAGCTACCGCCCCTCAGGGCGGGCCCCCAGAGTCTTCTAGAGTCTTCTAGAAAACTGCCTTCCCATCTAACAAGCAATTAATATACCAACCTTAGACTTTAAGCATATGGCCATGCTTTGACATGGCAGCGCTTCTAGGTCCCATAAGCTCCCTTTTATTTTTTGTGGCTGGTACAAGTTGCTGTTTCACAAGCATTCAGTGGCCTGGTTTGGCATCCACGTTAGATTGGGGCAGGGGGACACAGAGGATAGGTGTCCCTGGCTTTCCTCATACACCTTAGACTTCATTATGATCTCCATATACAGTCCTTACTGGAAACACCTATCGCCCTGATGGGACTTTTGAGCTGGTTGCTCAACAGACAACAGAGCACTGCAAAACAGCTGCCCAGGAGCAGGATAAAGGATGTTGCTCTGGTCTCTGGAGCCACAGGTGTCCGTTGGTATCTGCTACTTAAGCCCTGTCAGAAAATAAAGAACCAGACCTTAAGACAGACCAGGTGCCACTCTAAAATATCATTTGTTCCTTAATAACCTGCAACAGCTATTGCTTGGGGTCTGCTGGAGGCTCACCACAACACTGCTGCTGCAGCGTCTGGTCCTTTCAGACCACGTAACTTCAGTTGGGTTGAATTTGGTCTTTTCAGGCTCTTTTCCTCTTTGGGCTGGGGCTGGCTAGAAATCCACATACAGCATTTTTGCAACAGCATTTTTTGAGACTCAAGATTACCACACAAAAAAAAAGGGAGGAAGGAGAGCACACCATGTCCGTTTCACCCCTGGATACAAACACCACTCATCACACAGAACAGCAGCATCGAGAGCATGTCTTCACAGCTCATTCAGCATTCAGAGTGTGAAGAAAAAAAGCTAGTTTTTATAAACTAGGGCAAAGGCCAGTAAATTACCATGAAGTTATGTTTAAAGGGATATCAGAGGCCCAGCTTTGTGAACAGAGAGCTTATATGAGGGAAAGAAAACATGTTTTGCCCCCAAATTTGATTATCAGATGGAGGTAGCACCACTTTATTGATTAGAGATTTCCAAGGAGATCTTTGCAGAACCAGGAAGGAGCAAAAGTGAGAATTAATGTGCTTTTCTGCTCTACTTTCTGTCTGACACCAGAAGAAATGCATTTGTCTGACCCGTGCTATATTTACACACCCACATCTTATGGCTTGTTCTGTCCATGACTTAATCAGCAAAAGGTGTCCAGGGTTTACCCGATAGTAAGTGGCCAGCCAGAACACATGAGTCCAGAAACAGCAATATTACAAGGTTTACCTTCAGCTCATCCCCATCCCAATCAATCATTTGTTTTTAAAACCACTTTGTTGCTGCCTTCCAACACAGTCCTGGCTGACTTTGTCCCAGTACAGATTCCCACTGTTCCTACATGGGATAACATCAGTAATTTCAATAAAACTAACCGTTTTCTAGCCACAAAGGAACAAAGACGGTGCTTGGTTTGGGTTTTTTTCTTTCTAAGAATTAAAAGACAGCAGCTGTAGGGATTTTTTTATTTGGTTGTTGGTGTTCTGAGTTCAGGCCACTTCAAACCTAGAAACCTATTTGTGGGTCTTATATCAGCAGAATGATTTTCTTCTCCAAGAAATCTTAAGCTTTTGCTAAGCAGTTAAGAAGTCACATCAATTTTTGGGACAGTTTTCATTTTCTTCATCTCCTCACTTACTCCGGTCATTGTTAAACTGGATGAAAAGAACTGGCATTCTTTGGTCCTGCTTCACACTGTGTCCAGTGGAAGTTTTAAGCTTCCTCTATCAGGATTTTTCCAAAATGCTCCTGCTGGCAAAACAGTGAATGATGCTTAACAAACAATTATATCAAAAATTACTTCATGCTCCACATTTTCTCCAAAAGTATATGCAAAAATTAAAAACGCAGAAAATTCAAACCAGGTTTAAGGGTTAGTTGTTTTTTGGTTTAAGTCCCAACTGCGCTGAATCTGAGAAAGTTTGCATTTAAACTAGATAAAGCAATGCCCTCTAGCGTTCTGCAGTGAAATGTGGTCCAAGGTTGCCCAAAGCCATAAAAAATTCAAGTTTAGTATTGCTGCACCATCTCAAGTGACAGCCGGTGTCAAAAGCTTATGGCTCACATGCAGCATCCTCAGAACGTTTTGCACACAAGTGTGGCCTGCAAAATGATCTGGGATCCTTTCGTTTCCTTCCCTCCATTGCATCAGAATTTTATGTTGAAAGATGTAGGTATTTTCTGGGCATAGACTGATGGCTTGAAAAACATCAGGGAACAAGAGGGGCTTTTGAGAATCAGGCAAAAGCCTGACTTTTTCCTTCACAGTGTTCACAAAATAAATGAAATCTACCTCCTCTCTCATCACCTACAAATGCCATCCATGGACAGTTTATTACTGTATTCCCACCTGTGGCACGTGACACGTCACACAATACCCACACAGCACTTGGTACCCTCTGTTACTGACCCACCACACAAGCAGGATGACACTTTTGGCTTGAAGAGTTCTCTTAGAGAGCTCCAAAGCTCAGTATATTTCCTCACAGCAGGTACTGATAAATTGCAACCAGAACTATTCAAACTCAAGAAAGATTTAAATAAAGGAGAGCATTCTCATAGTTCCAAAAAAACACCTGCAGAGACATTAAAATATTTATTTACACCCTGTACACATTACAAAATTCAACCTTGTATCACACAAAGGATTGGAAAAGATTTTATAACTGGAGTTCTGAAAAGCCAAAGGCAAAGTCCTTGATGAAGTCTACTCGTCAATGGGCAGCTAGGAGTCCTTAAATATTACTAACCATTGCTCTTGACAAGACAACTTCTGGGCTCTTGCCATCCAGACAGAATAAAAACTTGAATGCCTTTTATTAAACTTTTCATCACATCGAGTACTTTAAAAATAATTAACAAATAAAAAAACGCATGTTGACCACTGTGCTTCTGTTACTTTATGTGACATTGACCTGCAGCAGAGAGAAATCACAGATCAAAAGCTGCAACAAAAGGGGGAAAAAAAAAGGAAAAAAAAAGATAGATTAAAATGACACATCAGTTCCACCCATGTCCTATCCAAAATAAGTAGGAAAAAAGATGAAATGGTCTGTTTTCTGGCAACCTGAGGCAGACTGGTACACTTAGAAAATTGCCAATGCAAAGATAGCACCACAGCCATAAAGTTGATAGTTGGAATTTGCTTCTTGTCTGGAACAATTTGAACAATTCCCAGCTGGCCTAGTAACAGTGTTTCACACTCTTATTACAACATTCACTGGAGCAAGGTTAATATAGGCACAGTTTCTTTGGAAGGAAGCTAGCTTGACCTGTTTGCTAGGTAAGACAGAAGCTTAGACATTTGGGGTAGACATCAACCTGCACCTTCCAGAGGAATTTATGCATAAGAACAAAACAAAAGAAATAACAAGTTTTGCTCATACAAGTTAAGTTCTCCAAACAAAAGTCTGCCTGTGACTGCTGTTCTGCAAAACATTATTGGATATAAACAAAACATCCAGTGAGGTCACACCTAGGGTAAATTTTGGGCTTGACCTGGCACTTGTGATGAGCCTTTAGGGCACTGCATTTGTAGCCCTTGTGCCTGAGGCTGCAATACAGAATTTGGATGTAGTAGTGGGATCAAATTAGGAATTCTTAAAATTAGGTTTAAGCTTAGAACTCCACTTTAAAATTTATATTACAATCTCCTCTTCTTAGAAGGCAACCAATACATATTATACTTAAACACGCGGATAGTTTTTTTCCTCTAATGAGCAGTAGTTACTGCCAAGCATCCTGCCCTGCAAAGAAATTATTTTTGATCTTGTTATACATGTAACCAAATTAAGTGAGAAAAGAAAGCAGTTTAGAGACTATTGAAAAGACGGCCAAGGGAGGATATCCAGTGTTTGTACCACTGCACTAGGAACTATTGTAACTATTATTTCTTAGAGGTCTGACACAATGAATGTGTGACTGTGTGCACAGAACACTGTCCTGAAGAAGCTGTTTGTATATATATCTTTTTTAATAAAAAGTGAAAGGTCTCAAGATCAGCTTCTTCCCTGATGTACTGTCATTTTATTTGCAGGGGACAGTGTGGGGAAAGGACCATTCAAAACTCAGAATATAAAAAAAAGCAAGGGAAAGATGTGGAAAAGACAGACATCACCTCAAGAACCCACAGTCTCCAGCCTGACTGAACAAAATAGCTTTTCAACTTCAGTTTATTCAACAGTCCAGTGCTTCTCAGATACATTCTCACCTTCTCTGGGGAGAAGCAAAAGAACCTGAAAGAGAATGGAGGAAAACGCTCCAGCATTCATCACGGAGAAGCCACACACACATACTGCCATATCTTGAGATGATGCAAATTGTTCTGCAGGGCTGGGAGCATTCTACTAGTGCTTCACTTTGCAAAGATGCCAAGAGTGCCAGGTACGACACTGAAACTGTCTGAAACGCACATGGTTTCATCAGTGAAGGGTAAACTGAGCTCCTTCATTCTTCCCCTTGCACAAGTGTTTCACTATGAGACCAGCACTGGTGCTTTCTCCGTATTTTCTTTCTGTGTCACCATCTGCAGGTACTTCAGTCTCATTGGAGGGAGCTGCTCATAAAGGTCAAATCCCAAAGGGCTCTCTGCATTCAGCAGCCTGTAGTAGAGTAGGTGCTTTTTCAAGGTCTGAAGAAAGAAATAGAAGCCAGTAAGCATGTCTGAGAAGTCTAATCTTTTCTATCGGGTCTACAACACAACATGGTGACCTGCCAGATAGTACAACCCCATCATACTCAACATATTTTATGCATCATCTTCAATAGAAGAGCTACGAAAGATGGTTTTTTTCCCAAAAAAATTAATTTTTGATTTGCATGGGATTTCCTCTTCTGAACACAACTTGACCATCTCTTTGGCAACTGCTCAACAATGACTTCTTGCCAAAAGCCCAAAAGGGGGTTTGAGTGGGAGCTAAGAATTTACCCTGGATGCTAAATATGAAGGGCTAAAAGACCCAGTTCTGCCACACAAATAATAGACCTTGGCAAGTTCCCTGAGAAAGAGAGATACCTTACATCCATTTTGTTCTTTTCAGGGGAGGCATCCAACGAACACCTATTCATAGCTGGGCTAGAATCATCACTCTAGGACAGATATAACATGCTGGGGCAAGAGGCATGGAAATACAGTACAGGAGATTCATCTCAGTTCCAACAGGCTCAATTCTTTGAGTTCAATTACTACAAGAGCTGGATAACAGCACTTGTAGCCATCACAGGTCAAAATTCTGCTGCTACACCCCTCTCAAAATAGTAAGGTAGTTAAACACAAATTTCAAAAGCCAAAGGTAAACCTGTAAGAGTACCGTATCTGAAAAACAAGTCCCAGTGGCACAGACAGAATCTTAGAGATCCTACCTCATCCACCAACAGCCACGTCTTCCTCAGCATGCTTTTCCGAGCAGCATCAATCTCCTGGGAACAAAACACATAATATGGCACAATGCTACCTTTACCCAGGAGGATGCTTTGCTTGTTATGATGATGCTCAAAGCGCAGCTTGCTCCATCAGAAAATGCTTGAGATGGCTTTTGCTCAGATACTGCCTCTCTTCTTCCCCTGACCTGAAACTCAGCTGACTTGTCAACTTTCAGGTAGAACTGTAGACCAGAGGTAAATCATTAGCACAATAACCATTCCTAGAGGCCAAGGCCACATGATGGCTTCTGCTTGGTTATTCCAGCAAAGTGAAAGGAAAGAGTACTCTTTCCTTTAAGATTGCAGAGGGTAAATCTATTACAAGCTCTTTCTGCCTCATCAGCTCCCTTATCCTCTCTGTTTCATTCTTTCCTCACTATCACCACAGCCCATGTAGTTGCCAACTTCAAAGCTTTATGTAGGACTGACTACCATTATTACAAGTGCTTTAGGGTATAACGAACAGAAGTTGTTGTCTCATATGTGGATTCTCAAACAGCTGACCAGTACTCAAAACACTTGCTCACAACCTTTGTTTCCAAGCCCAGGGTCAGTGATTCACCCAAGTCCCGCTGGATCCTTGGGAAGAGCCGATGCAAAACCCAAAGCTTCCAGCCCTGAGGCTCTGCTATCCATTACCTACCTGCGTAGTGCTGTCCTGGGAGAAAATAAAGCTGTTCACATGAGTCACAGCCACCACATAAAGAACAGGGCAGCAGGTGTGGCGCAGCGCACCGGTGACCAGTGTTCGGAAGTAGAGTCGCAGGAGGCTCAGGTTATCCTCAGGAGGGGAGGTGTATCGCTCGAGGGGCACAGGAAACTGCAAGCACACACACACACAGAGGAAACATTACAATTTTTGTAAGGAGGAGAAGCTCATGACTTTCAGGTGCCCTTCCCCAGCTGCTTGTGTGTGCAGGATGTGCCTCGGTGGCAGAAACCCCCATTTGGAGCAGAGCTGTTAACGGCCACACTGACTAATGTAACATGCCTTTGACAAAGCATCCTCGAGACCTCAATGGCTTCACAGAGAGATGTTTTACTGGTCAAATCACCCCAGTTGGCTTTTGGCACAGGGAAGAAGAGTGGTTTCAAAGTGAGGAGACAGAGTGCTTCCTTTCAATAGCGTTGCATCCTGCCAACATACCAGAGAGGCTTACACTGACCTACGCATTTAGCCAGAGAATGAAAGCAGATATACGTGCCAGAGTTAATGCCGTTGGTAAGTGAAGTTTCCAACATTTTCTGACTTCACTCTCTAGCTTTGAAAAATAGCTTAGAAAAGCTTTTAGTAACAACTGGGTTTTGTTTGTTTCTCCCCTCTCCAGAAGTCCAATTTTCATTCTTCTCAATTTTGAGATAAATTCTTTAGGGCTAAAATTACATATTTCACTCTGGAGCATCTTCTTTAACATGATTAAAGATAATCATTGATTTTACTCAATTCAAAAAGCAGTCTGCCTGCCAGAACATTTAACTCAAGGCAAAAAAGAAAAAAAACAACAAATGCCACCTCCTCAAGTGATCTTGCTCAAATTTTCCAAAACATTGGTGTTTTGAAAAAATTCTCAGCATATAAAAAACAATCTGCTTTGAAATGTTCTCCACTGTAACGTGTGCCACAATTCTGATGGTGCTGAGGGATCAAGACAAGATAAAGCATGTGACATAGAAACAAGGCTTTCACCTGAAATATGGTGTTAAGCTCTTTTCCTACATATACTTGTGGAACTGGAGTAGAAACAGGGAAGGACTAATGGGAATATCAAGAGAACAGAGAGCTTACCAGAAGAGGCAGGCCAGAATATCTTGGCTTACCTTGGTTTAAGAAACAAAGGCTCATCTGGCCATAATAATATAGAAAAACTGGCCGCAGGGATACCACAACCAGAGCAGAAGCACTGCAACTGCACAATGGAAAGTACTCATCTCACATAAACAGCTGTTTCACAGATGTTTAGAAAACAGATTTTGAAGGGTTATCTTCGAGTTAGCAGATCAGGTATTGTCTGTCAACTGACACAGAACTTAAAGCCAGGTAAATTCAATCTCTTGTGCTCTGCCTGTTCGAAAGAAATGCAGTCCTGCACTTCAAGTTTTCTTGCTGAGTTACCCAGCAAAGCACATCTATAGTATATTTCAATAGGGAAGCATAGTTTCCCTCCCCATAGAGAGGGAAAAATGACAGTCGGTCTATGCATTGGCTAAGGAAAAGGTCTTCACCAGAGGTGACTTATTTAAGGGGAAGTTTGTGGCTGTCAGAAGAACATAGGGTGCAGACTAGCCCTTATATATACAGGCCATAAGTTACAAAAATGTTCTCAAGTGTTAGACCAATCAGGGTGTGAGAGAGTTTCCTCTGAAGACTGAACAATTTCACAGCTCCTGCCCTCCATGTGTACACAACTATCTGCTCTCAAAACAAAGTTCAACAGGTTTCTGAAAATGATTATGTGACAAGAGTCTGTACCTACAGGGGTTGGACTCTGTTCTTCAGACTTACAGTCAAGCAAGGCTTTTAAATTAAAATATATTAAAAAAAAGAGAGAAATAACAACAACAAAAACCTATGCACTGCTGTCACAGCCCTACATCAAAAGAACATTGCTCTCCATTACTATCTATTTTACATTCCATGCCTTGGACTTTCTTCAGTGAGAACAAAAAGCTTCTAAGCAAAGCAAACACACTTACTCCACTGGACAAGGAGGAATGAGGATGAAGGAGAAGTGCTGGGAGGATGCCCAAATCAAGGCTGGAGAAACACAGGCAAGAGCCTAATAACCCAGAAATATGCAGTGACAGGCAGCTACGACAAACCAGGATTACCTGCTGGAGTGGCACCCCCAGTGCCCGCAGGATACTTGTGTGCTCCCCAAAAACAGAGAGACGCAGATGAACGCTGAAACGCTTCTGTAGAGGCAGAAGAACAAAGACTCCAAAGAGTGGATCTCCAAAGGAAACACCTTCGAACTGCTCCAGGAGACTTATATAGAGATCGTGGAAGGATGCCAAACCAGGGAGAGGAGCATCCAAGTTCAGGGAGTCCAACGTCTTGGGCTGGCAATAGACAGAGAGAAGGGCAGCTGTGTAGCGGTGAATCGGTGCTTCTAGAAAGAGGTCACTGCCTGTGAGGAAGACACACATAAGCCGTGCAAGTTTGGCAGCTGTAGGGATGCTCTGAAGGGTTTTGGCACGCCAGGTTTCCAGCAACAAGACCCACTGAAGGTTCCAGGTCACAGTGTTTACGAGATCAAGCGGGAGAGAGTTCAGTACAGCCCCACGTGTCTCTGCATTAGTCACTTTGTTGTAGAGGCTGATAAGTGGAAAGAACGGCCAGTCTGAAGGCAGGATGGGCCCTTTGACCTCGGGAAGCAGCATTGACTGGATGAGGTAATTCCGTCCTTGGTAGGAGGCTTGGGAAGGCATAAGGGTAGGCTGCAAGTGGACAAAATGAGAAAGGTAGCAGGAGCGGATGAACGGCAGATTCTGGTATGATTCTTTCAGCAGGGCACCACGAGTAGCTTTTGAAAAAAATGCTGCTGCAGAGCCAGGCTGTGCCAGTTTGGCACTGGTACCCAGATGCAGGATATCAGAGAAGTCAGCTGCTTCTGGCCCTCCAGCTTTTCCTTCCCTTTAAGATAAAAACAAATGCAAGCTTGTAAAATAAACCCACCAAACAAACAAAACAGCACCGAAATTCATCTCTACAATCTTCCTGGGTCCGAGAGAGAAGTATATGCACAGATTTCACAACACTTTCTGCAGCATTCAGCTACGGTAATACTAAGTGCCTGCAAAGCATCAGCTATCTTGGTATTTAGAGGAAATGCAAAGAACTACATTGGGAGTTAACAGCACTGAAGCCTTGCCATGAAAATCCTCTACACAATGCCAGTCATGTGGTGTGGATGCTGCAACCCCTTGTCCGGAGAGGCAGTCTACTTACCCACACAGCTGTCAGGCTGCTGAGATGAAATGCCCCACATCATATAAGGCCTTCGTGAATCAATAAGACAATTCTCCAAAGAGTGGCTTTGCAGCTGGTAGTGGCAAGGTCAGGGGAGCCATACAGAGTGGCCGTTAGAAACCAGAGGAGGGGGACAGTGTTTGTCAAATCAATGTGCCACAATCTCAGACCAAAGACTGACCGTGGTCTCAGATTACTTGCCAAATTCTCACAAAATGCTCTACAGCAGGTATTTGTAAAAAATCAAAACCAACCAAACAATAAAAACAACCCAACAATCCACCCAAACACACACACAAACTTTCCTTCTTTCTGGAAAACCATAGGGCCTTGCAACACCTTGGTCTCTATCTCCTACAGGGATGCACCATGTCAAATTTCAAAAAGACTGTGATGAGCATGATAAACTGCTAACCATTTTCTTGGTCAGACATGGGAGGCTTCACATTTGAGATGCTCGTGATTTCTTCCAGTGCAAGATGGAAGACATCACAGTTGTCGATATAGCAAAAATTTGTGTAAGAACTTGTAAAAGAAGGGTTTGTGGCAGACTTAATAAGCTTTTCAGGCTATGCAAACTCCCATGTATTTTCTAGGCTCACTACTCTTGGGACAGGAGACACTGAGCCTTAGTGAGAATCAATTCTGTCAGGAATCACAGGACTCTTGCCACAGAGGAGATCAAAAGAAACTGGTCACATTTCTCAACATCAGTAGATTGGAGAGAAATGTGCAACACACTGCTGGTCTGAGTGCAGTCTAGAGAATATGCCAATGAGTAACTAAAATCTGAATGCAGGCCCTATGAAAGGCCAAAAATGATGACACAATTGCAATGCCAACATGTGCTTTTTCAATTTTCCCAAGTTTTCCCATGTACCAGACTACAGAAAGTAAAAAATGCAAAGCTTACGGAAGAAACTCTGGATTAAAGGCAAGATCCAGTAGGACCTCATGAGCCAGATGCTCACTCCCTGGCAACAGTCGGCTTAGCAATGCCATGGCAACACAGTGATGGAGGGAGGCATGCTGGGTGTAATCTGGACAAGAGTCTGCCTGCACAGGAAACAAAACAACAGATAAAAGCAGTGTATCATTTGTCAACAAGGCAATCAACCACGATAGGAGAGTCAATCGAGACATAGACCACGCTGGGAAGTGAGAGACTAAGGCAGGTGGGAAGAACTGTCAGCTTTCATACCAAGATCTTTCTGCTGGCCCTGATTGTCTTAGAGAAGCAGACATCTTTTTAGCAGCACACTTGAAAACTTTGTTCTCACTGTAGCCCAAAGACAGGCAAAAATATAATTTTGCCATCCAAAGTATTTTGGATCAAAATCCCCACATCATTAACCATAAAGATATTATTTGCTAATAGGGCATAAGAGACAATTGAAGAGTCACCAGAGCTGAGTCAGGCATGAGAAAGAACATGGATGCAAAGACCAGTTGCCAGTCTGACACACTGAGTGGGAGAGGGCAGGTGGAGTCAATTCCTTGGGTAAAAGGAATGAGAAGACCAATAACGATACCGTTCTGCGAGCCAAGGCTAACACCAAGTACTGCAGATGATATTCATGGCGCAGGATCCACGCAGATGAGGGAGTTACAGAGGGAGGTCCAGTCTGCCAGCTTTGATGCAGATAATCCTTCAAGCCTCCGAAGCCCAGCACAGAGCTGTACTATAAAGGAATCAGAAGTGGAGACAAATACTAATAAGACGGTTCATGGTTGGAAGAAAATAAGACATAGCCCTCTCCAAAGCCTACCCCATAACTTCTCCCATGAGAATTCCTGTTGGCTAATCCAAAAGGGATAATTAAAAACAGTCTGATAAATATCTGTTTTTCTGCCTCAGGTCTCACCTGCAACTATCATGACCATCCCCATCACAGGTACCAATAATCACTGCCTACATTTTCCATAGTGCTTTTTAAGGCAGAAGTCTGGCCAGAGGTTTAAGAAGGTCTCTTCAACTATAGCATTCACTCTCTTGTTTAATTTTATCCCTTGTTTCTTTGTTTTATATGCTTCAACCTTCCCTTTTCTCCTCTGACACTCATTTATTTTGTTTAGCCAAACAACAGTTATTTAAGCCCTCTCAACACTTTATAAATACAGCCTTTAAGTGTCATCATCATTCATCACCTGCTCTATAAATCCATCTTCCCAGTGTCAACAGGATACCAAAATTCACAGACAGATTTTTCAGATCCTTGTCCCACCTGTTCTGGAAATGGGGGTAATTTCCCTCTATAGTAATTTGATATTTTTAAAATGAAAATACACAACAATTCCTTTTTAATAGTCCTACTAACATCATTCTTAAGCCTGGGAGGATACAAATACTAACCTTCCTCACAAGTGCATCATCATTCACCTAGAACTTCCAGTGAAAAAGTCTATTCTCACCTTGCTGATCAGGCCCTTGTGAATGTGAGTGATGCTATTGATGAGAAACAGGAGGGCAGTGAGGAAAGGGAAAGGTGACTTGGAGCCAACCAGGCTGAAAGGAGGTTTGCCTCCAGTGCAGCTCAGAGATGCAATGCTGGAGACCGATTCCGGTGCTGGGGAACAGGACAGAGGGTTGCACAAAGCAGAACACGGCCTGTGTAAACAGATAAAGAGAGAGGGGTCAGGTTAATGGCTCTCACACTGCTGAAGAATTAACCTGTAGAAATGTTACTACCTGGACCATGACACACACTGCAGTACAATGGAAGCCCTGAAGACTGCACAAGAAAAACACTAGTATCACAGTTGGTCAAGTAGGCACTATCACCTACTTGTGATACAAGCCAATGCTACTGAACTGTCAGGAATCCTAATCTTCAGCTAAACTGTTCGTGACATGCAGAAATACTGATGCAGTGACACACCTCTGATGTCAAGCATTTGAAAGCATTGGGCTTTGGATTAGCAAAAATACACATTTCCCCATGTACATACATAAACCAAGCTAACGAAGCTTCCCACCCTCTCAGGATATTTCAATAATAAACCAGCAGGCAAAGTCAAAAAGCCAACTTAAATCTAAAATTGACATTGCAAAAATGCTGTCCCGTATGTACTCATGAAATGCTTGTTTTTAAAGTCTATTCAGAAAGAACCTAGATTTAAAAGTACATGAAGATGACAGTGCACAACACTCCTGGTGTGTGTGCTCACTCTCCACACCAAAACCAGAACTTTTCATACCAGCAGTGCTTATGGGGCCCACACTAGACATCCAATGTCTGTTTGGGCTAGACCACTACAAGGAAGAGTGACCACAAGAATGTTGCTCAACAGTAGTGGCAAAAACAGTAGGGCAAATCCTGTCAAAAATCCATTTCATTATTCTGTGACAGAATTAATTCTTTAACTGCATTGCTCTTACTTCCACTGGCATTACTCATGTAGGAGATGTGTGAACACATCTGGGGCTCACAGAGTGCCCTGAATTCCTGGCCCTAATCTGACCAGACTGTTTAGACAAGGTTGTCAAAATATTAAGGCAGGATTAGCTACTTCTCGTCTTTACCAGCCAGGGTTAAGAACAGCCTAGGAGAATTCTTCTCGATGGGCTTTTACAGCCTGACCAAATCCATTGTTTCCAGACAGAAAGAAGGAAAGGGTCTAATGAGTGCCCTCGTGCTGTAAGCTTTGGGGCTAAGAGCTTTATATTTCAGTTACTCATGAAAGAACATGGGCCAAACTGTTTGTTGACCATTCAAATACTTCAAACCAAAGAGTTCAAGGGCCGTTATATCAGATGTTCTCAGAAGCAGCAGGATGTCTCCCTGACAACAAAGTTAAAGCCTTTCAAATTCTCCCTCTCCCAAGGGCTGACCACAAGCTAGTCAGCAGGCTCCCTCTACAGCAGAAAGAGAGAATATCTGCAAGAACAGTTTGGTATCTGGCCTTAAACTTTCCTACAGGGGCTTTCAAGGCTGTAGTGTAGCTCTGCAGGAGCTTAAAGACAAGAGTCTATATTATTTTATATAAACAGCATCACTCAGAGCATGTGAATGACAGATGCACACATACACACTCACTTCCCCAGTTGTAAGGTGGACTCAAATTGAAGGGTTTTTTACTTGTGTTTTTTAAAAAACCAATCTGAAATCGGTATGAAAAACACATCTACGTGGAAGGACAGAGATGCAGACCCTGGAGCAGTACCTGCAGGAAAGGAAGAGCTGGAGAACCTCTGTGGTCATCATGATATTTGCTGTGAGGAGAGAGGACAAAGCAGGGTAGACAAAGCCCTAATAATTCATACATACGGGGCACATACATAGAGTGGAAAGAAATGGAAGGGGAAAACTGCCACACAGTACAGGATAGAAGTGAGGCTCCCTTGGCTTCTGGCAACAGCATCTTAGCAGTGATGTGATTTTACCTGAGCAAGTCCCACATGCTGTGCACGGCTGGCTGGCTGAGAAGGGGCTGCAGCACCTCACATGTCAAACGTTCCAGTTCCTCCAAGCAGTCAACTGAATTAACTGATGGCTGCAGAAGACATCAAGAAAGACAGGAAAAGATGGTGAATGAAGGCATTCCAGGACAAAAAGACAAGTTGATTTAAATGCTTTCTCTGTGTTAATTATCTTTTTGCCAGAACACATCATCTATATAGGGATACTGCTCTAGGTCAGAGCTGACCTCATTGCTGGCAGTGTGGAAGCTGAGAGCTGGCACCTTCAGGTGTTCCCACACTCAAGTATTAAAATGCATCACAGAGATTTCTTGATCCTTGGGATCAAGATTCCCTAAATGCTAGATTGCCGTAAGGGGCTACAGCCCACCTCCCCATACCATCTACATGCTGATCCCTCCTCTTAACTTGAAGATGACACAAAGGTGATCAGAACTACCTTGAGAAAGCAGAGTGGCACCATGAGGGCCTCAAAAATTTTTTTTAAAAAAATCCACTGTATAAAGTGCAATTGACCTACCCATCAAAGCATGACTGTGGATGAACACTGTACACAGGAGGATCTGTGGCTTTTAGAGAACCATCCAAATTCTTCGACCCTAGTAAGCAATATTCCGGGTTGAAGGAACATGCTGCAAAATTTTAATGTTCTTTCCCTTCGTTAGAATGCTACTTTATGATATAGAAATACTTACTTCTCTAACTTAAAATCTAATTTTTCCCCAGGTGAAACCCCCCTCCAAAACTCAGTAAAATCTGCATGAAGATGTTAACCTTAGTTCTTAGTAGCCTAACAAAAGTATTCCAAGGTGCTAGAATACACTATTTAGTAGGGGAGTTGATTTTTTTTTTGCATACATCCATTCAAACATGCTACGTGCAACTTCACTTTTATTAATCGGATTAGCTAATCACAGGTAGATGACTGAAATTATTTTCAAGAGGAAATAAAAGAAGTCTTATGATGAAGTTCAAGGACTTAAGTTATTTTGTCAGACACTCTTCTGGGATACCTATAAAGGTTGAAAAGGAATATTAACCTCTTGGTTATCCTGGCCCTCTAATGCTCAGCATGTGAAGCATACCAAACATTAGTGCACTGAATATGTGTTTGAAAGATACTGGCAGTTTCCACCCCAGCTATAGATACCAAACTCAGTAACTTTGGGCAAGTTTCAGAGGAGTTGCAGAAGTGTGACTAACTACAGCCAATAAATTACACCCACACCTTGAAGACAGCTCTCCCAGGTCAGAACTCGGGCACATCAGCTTGGCCGAGAAGAGGAAACATCCATTTATCTTTAGAACATGAATCTTTAAGGCAGATAAAGTATAATAACATTCTTCAACAGCATTGCAGTGATGTATCATCTTTGGAAAATTCACTTTTAAAGATTCTGTGATTCTCTGGTCACATACTACAACTGGGTTACAGAATTTGACCTTGAATGTCACTGGGGCAGCAAATAAATTTATCCTTATTGTTTCCTATTCAAAGTTCATACAGCATGACCCTCAAATGCTCAATCTTCCAACCAGATTATCGCAGTTTAGCTGTCCACACGTGAACTCTCAGACCACAGCAAATGCAAAAACATGCAACCTGATTTAGCTCACAAGGAGAAATGGCTGCCAGACTAAATTAGGTCATATTTGCTTCATGCTTTGGATCTCTGCAGTAAATCAGAACAGTCACAGCAATACCACATATCTCAATTGAGACGTTTGTGATATTTGGTACTGCTAATGTGAGGGATCAGCTGACTTACCTGACCCTAAACACCACACAGCCTCGATACGAGCTGTAGTAAACAAAATCTACTCCTCAGTGTCTCTCTTTTTCAGTACTGCTTATAAACTCAGGGTTTTGGAGTCAATATACAACCTGATGCTGGCAAGATGAAAAGCCACCCTGCATTTTCAGGCCTTACCTGTTGGCTGCAAGAGCTGTAATAAACTCCCAGGTAGATCAGATAAGTTGTGGCCAGAGGCTGAAGAGTTTGCCAAGTTTCTGTCTGGGATATCTCCTGGAGGGATTTTTTCAGACCGGTCTCAAGGAAGGGCTGTAATCCTGACACTTGATTCCATGCTACTGGAGGAGGTGGAACCTGTTCACTATCTTCTGAGCTGTTACTGAAACGCAATGGAAGAATGACACAGCGTAGTGAATACATCTCCAAAACAATTCTCTCTAAATTATGATTTTTAATAGCAAGATTTCCAATTGTGTGTAGCCTGGAAGGTGACATCCAACAGCAGCCATGAGGGGGGAAAAAAAGAAGTCTTTGCACATTCTCGCAGACTAGACTAATTTAGGCAGAAAGGACATATGCAGAATTTACTCATGAAAGCTGAAGTTTCTTCACCTGCACTACTCTGTCCTTGGGCTATACTTCAGTTTTACTGGACACACCACCTCAGTATCCAGCTTTAGTTAGTTTCTTGCCTCTCACCAGAAAAGGCACTCATGTCTTCAGAAAATCCTTCTGCTTTCATGTCTATCAAAACAATCTCATAATCCTGACTTGTCCTCGTTTCTGCAAAGAGATTTTTTCTTCCAAACCACAGGGAAATTACTTTATTTTCCCTAAAGGGAAGGCCAAAGGAACTTCCTAGTTTCTTTCAGCAAGGTATTTGGCTGAACACTGCCCTTTTGCCTCATAGTTTTACTCGTGCCTCTTACAAAACTGGCAGTTATAGAGGTGTCAGACTAGATATGCCTTCTGATGTGTCAGAGGGAATACACTCCGCCATGCAGCAATTCACGTGTGGGACAGTAAACCATCCAAAATAAAGTAAAAAAAAAAAAAAAAGTCTCCAGAGAAGGGGAAGTCAGGGTGCCAACTACTCAGGTACACAGAACTGGTGATGGAGATGGCCTACCTGCTCATCTTGGCCTGCAGCTCTGCCGTGTAGCCTGCTGTTTGTGTCACACGTGTCAGCAGAGTAACTACTGCCGTAGCTCGTTGGACAAACAACTCAACCACAGGGCTCTTCCCACGACAGGTGCTGAGCAATTCAGGCAGGGACTGCAGGATCCTCACCAGCACAGGGTAGAGATCCCTGTAGTAAATTACAGGATAGATGAGGTCAGAAGGGGTCTCTGGAGATCACATATAGTTCAACTCCCTGCACAAGCCAGGTCAGCTAGAGCAAGTTCACCTAGGAACACGTTCAAATGGATTTTGAGTATTTCAAGGGTAGAAAACCCACAAACTTCCTGTGCAACCTGCCCCAGTGTTGGATCACCTTCACAGTAATTTTTTTTTATTTACACTTAAGTGAAATTTCCTGTTCTTCCATTTGTGCCCACTGTTTCTTGTGCTTTCAATTCATACCCTTGGAAGATCCTAGCTCTATCTTCTTTACACCCTCCCATTACATATTTATAAAGATTGCTAGAATGAGATTATGAGAACCATCACCACCACCAAAATAACAGAAACAAGCAGACATGGAAAAAAGATGACAAAGAAAGAATACTGTCATTCCAAATTGATCCAAATGAGACCTATCTAATACTCTGCCTCCGAGCATTCCGACAATCTCTTGGAAAAAACTACTTTTGTTCTTGTTTCCCTAGCTCTGAAATTCTCCACCAAAGTACCCACAGTTATAATCATGCAAATTTAAGGAATCTTCTGCTGCTTCTCTTTCCTCAATATTATTTTCAGTGCTAAAAAATTATATACAGTTCTTACTCTGTATTAACCAACACACTTGATTGGGCTGGAGAACAACCCAATTACTGGGGGAGCCCAATCTACTGTGTAAAGAGAATCTCCCTTCTGAAACTTAATACTCCTCTTCAGAGCAACTGTGCAGCCAATCTCTGCGCTTCCAAGTCAGTGAAATTATAGGGGGAAGATTCAGTTGTGGAGGTAGGTCAGACTTATCCCAGTGCAGCACGCACACTGGGGTCTGCTGCCCACAGACTGCCTTTCAGTCATCAGATTCAGTCCTAGGTGTGCTGCAAACTACAAGTCTTGACATCACACAAGCATACACATTCGTGCCTTCAAGGGGGGAAAAGATGCAGGCCTAAAAAGTTATGGTGATCTTCCCATAGTACAGAGGAGAAACAATAAAAAAACCCAGTCCTTAAACACAGGAAGAAATAACTACCAGATGAGAAGAAAAAATAAAAAAGACAACACTACACAAATACATTCAGAAACTGTGAGTTTTACTGCAGGAGGCCAGAGAAAGGAAGATAAGAGTCCGTGAAGGAAGAGATCAAGCCTGAAAATCCCTAATATTTGCCCCTCTGGAAGAGGCTGTCCCTTTCTCTGTTTTCCCCTCCACCCCCATTTCTCCAGCTTTGGCCTGTACCTGTAGAGATCGCAGGCCTGGCCGTAGCCGGCCGCCACAGCCCACAGCCGGAAGGCCTCGGTGCTCAGCCCGATGGCTTCTTCCCTCGGCAGGAGCAGATCCAGTGGGTCTTCAGCTATAAATCGACTTAATCGGCTTTTCATTTCAAATTTGTTAAGCTGTAAAAAAGAAAACAAACGAAAAAGAAAATAACAAGACAACAAAAAAGACAAAGGGCTAAGAGACAGTTGCATGCATCATTATCTCATTACTCTGACACACCAAAAGAGCTGCTTGTTCCAATTCAGCTTACTCTAAACTCCTCTTGCTCTGTTCAAATCTGTCTTTATCTTGTGCAACCTGAAGGAGCATACCACGAAGGATCAGTAAGTGATGAATGGCTATTAAGAGAGAAGCATTACTGGAAGGGATGCCTAGGTGTTGCCTAATCCATTCCTAACACAAATCAACTACATCTAAATCCCTACTGACTGACTTTCATCTAGCCCACACACAGTCTTGTTTTGGATGTTCTCTGCAGGATTTAACTGTCTTTTTAAAAAATATATAATTATCTTTAAGTAGTCATAAATAGAACTCTATTAGTCAAGATTACATGTATCTTATGAAAAACCATGTATACAAAAGTATTGATGCAGATATTCCTTTGAGGAGGTCGCACTACATCGCTTTCAGAGGTCCTACAACATAAATCTTTGTATTATACTGTTTATTTTATAAAAAGAGTACCTCCTGCCTATTACTTTTATAAGATTATATAATTTTAATGCCTTGGAAATGTTCTGAGGTTACTCTAGTATTGAATTAAGTATGACATGACTCATTTGCAGTTCTCTAGAAATAATTTTTATCCTCCCCAACAACGGGGTATTTTTGCTTAACCATAAAAGAAGAGCTTCTCTTTCCTTCTCCCACACATCCAAAAGCTGGTGTGTGCTCTATCTAAACAAATGAGATAATAATGTCTTTTTCGCAACACAAGGACATATTATAGATAATTTAAAATTCAAATGCTTTAGAGACATCTTGTAGGGAAATCAATGCACACCAGCAAGAAAGCAAAGGAGCTGATGAATCAAACTGAGTTCTGTCACCCCCCCTATAGAATGGGGGGCAAAGTCAAATTTACTTCCAGAGTAGGAAGATGGAACAATTTTGTTGTTAGCTAAAATAAATTCCTACATTGATGATTTTAATTAATTTTTTTATTATCTTCCATTCCCATGCCTAAGTGCCTGTAACATGCCAGATGAGAGTGCAACAGAACCAAAGTCTGAGTGGCAGGAACATTGTGAGCCATTTTTACCTGCCTTGAAACACCTGGAGTACATAAAGTCTGAAACAGTAAAATTTAGAGATTTTCTATTATGTTCCTAGCACCACTTAACAGCCTTTAAACACCCCACTATCCATTATCAGCACATTATTCTATGTATTTTACAGCACAGACTGGTGTTCTTCTGCTGATGTTAGCAGTCTCCTGGATGGCAATTTATTAGATGCTATTAAAAATACTGAACCAAAACCCCTAAGAGGTGTTCATGCACTGTAATGGGTGCTGCTCTTGGTAGATACTGCACATTTATAGCACCATTGCAATGACGTAAATGAGTGAACGCAATTATCTCTGAAGTGGAAAACCTGTCCAGAAGTAGATAAGAGGGGATGGAAATACTGACAAATGACCTCAGAGTTATTAAGACAACTGAATAGCAGAGAAGTTCAACTAGGGTTGTAAGACATAAGGATAGCGACTAAATCTGTGGTTTATACAGTCCTAAGCTGCCTGTCACTGGAACACAGAAAGTAAAGACCATCACACACCAATGTGTGCTCTAAACATCTGCTGTAGGTCAGTATTACTGAGCTGTGCTGTGATTTTGCATAAATTAAAACAAAACAAAAAAAGCAGAGAAAAGCTTAAGACAGCTCTTCTACTGGTACACAGCAGAAGGCATGACCATTATGACGCTGTCAACAATTCCTTCAAAATACACATATGCGTCTTCTTCACAATGATTATTTCAGCTTCAGCTCAGAGTTGCCTCCAATTAATCCTCTATTTACTTAGGACAGTTAAGGCACAGAAAACAAAGGCTTTCGCAATCAGAAAAGCTCTTCTGAGGATCACTCACCAGCCTGGCTGTTGCATTTCGGCCTCCAGACGCCAACACTCTGATGAACTTCATAGCAGTGGCACAAGGAACTCCATGGAGGCTGGCAAGCAAACACCCCGGTTCAGCCACTCGGGGATCCCACTGAGTAGGGAGAAATTCCCTGACAATGGTCTCAATCAACCGAGGACAGTCAAGCAGCTGCAGAGAAACAGCAGGCAGCACAAATAACTAAAGGTGTGCAATCACACAGATGTGCAGAACACGTGCAAAAGACACAAGTCTGTGTAATTTCCTTGCCCTGGCTTTACCTGTTTCCTTCTTCCCTTTTTCAAACCTTTCTCTACCACTCCAGAGCTCCTGTACAATAGGAGATTTTACCTGGCTGCATGCTTCAGAGGAGTGCCTTGCTATGTGCGTGAGGATGTGCAGTATATCCAGGACTACAGTTGGAACAGGTCGTACCACCTCCAGGATGTACCTCAGCCGGTGCTGGATCCGTGTCTTCAGAAGTCCCTGAAAGGAGGGAGGCGGGGGGGGGGGAAATTCATTATGCTCTTAACCATTGCTCTCTGAACTGCAGTTGCTGGAAGACAAAAGCAGATTCAATTACATCTTCTGCAGAGAGAAGGTTTTAAAATTACCAGTGGGGAAACAAAGAGATGTTTCAGTGGATTTCCCAGTAGGTAACAAATGAGCAAAAGGTAGCTCCAGAGAGCAGGAATGACTGAACTTCTGAATCCCCAGATGGTGGGGTTTGGATATTTGTGTCTTCCAGAGTATTAAACTAAAAGTAACAGGGAACAGGAGAACTTGCCTAGAGGGGACTACTAAAACCTAATGTGGCTGAAAAGGGCTCTCACGCTCCTTGAATCGCTTTGGCTAGACACCTCCACCTAATGCAGCACCCTGTCTGATAGTGCTTGTCTGTCAGAGAAAGCTCAACAGAGGCAGAGAACAGACACCAATCCCTATTTTGCAGTCAGCAAAGAGAGATTATGTGATTTTTATTTTATGATCCTCAAAGCAGAAGACCATGACCAGTGGTGGTGCTAGAAAACATTTAAATGACAGTGTTTTGTATTCCTAGTTCTAAGGAAAGGCAACTCCAAAACACCTAAGGTCATAGTACCAACACTTTTAATAAGTTGTTGCCAAATAAATTTGTAGTTGTAGGCCTGACCAAGCTCAGCTGCTAGTTTAAATTCTCCTTTTCAAACTGTGTGCAGTATTGCGTTGTAACAGCCAATAAGCAGGTGTGAAATGGAATTTTACAACAATTATAACAGTGATTAGGAGATTTTTATCCTAAATATCTTCTGAGTTCAGGCCAGTTGGAACAATTTAAAATCCATTATGCTGAACCACGTAACCATTTTCAGAATCAGGAACCAATCTCACCTCTTCAGTCTTCAACTCTTTTGTTAAGCTTTTTGAAGTGTCACCTAGTAGAATATATCTGAAATCATGAAGCCTCTTAACGAGACCAGATGCACAAGTACAGGAATTCATTTTCCCAGTGAAGCTTTTAACCAAGTGCCATCAACCCATGTGCTTGAGGCTGTGGTCAAGTGATGGGATCAGAGTCTTTAACGATTGCAGCAGGCAAAAGAGTTGCATTAGCACCACCAAGGCTGGGTTTGAGACAACAAAGATTGCTAATTTTAGATCTCAGGAATGTGGGATTAGGCTTAAATACACGAGGAATTCCTTCCTAAAGCTGCAACTCTTTATCCAAGAAATGCAAACATGAAGAATGAAATTGGGAAAATGCTAAGTAGCCACGTTATGTCAAATACAAAAAGAATGTCACTGTACAAACGTAACTAGTTCTGAACCATTTAGCTGTAATGTCCATGTTTAACTTTACAAAAGTGCATACAGACACTTTAATAGTGTTTGGAGCCTTTTCAATTTTAGCTCAAGTAAACAAGCTTGAAAATCATGTAAGGTCTTTCAGCAACTCTTACAAGGTCATCAGTGTGCTTGTTGCCAATTTCCCTAGAGGAAGTTCAAGATACTTAATGATACTGAAATCACACAGGTCAAGTCTCAACATTTTCAGAGACCAATGAAATTACCCTCCTGGTAATATATGACAGAAACATAATATCCAAGAACCAGGGAAGAGTTATAATTCTTATTCAGAACATTCTTCACAGCACACACAGGAGTGCAGACATTTTAACACCACACACAGACACTGTGCAGAGCCCATTTTCTTAAAAAGGTTCCAGGTCTAGTTCTGTGTTTACCTTTACAACATCATATCGGGCCACATCTGGATCTGGCTTGTTTTCTTCCTTTAATTTTTTATCTTGAGACTTTTCTGTTCCATTTAATTCTTCCTCTTCCTCTTCTTCTTCCTCCTCCTCATTGTTGGGGACAAAGGGGAATGCAGCCATCCCTTGGTACCATGAGAAAGTCCAATCAAGGTATTTCTAGAAGGAGAGTAAAACCACATAAAATAAAATTCTTCATAAAGAAATCACGGAAGACAAAATTTTCAAGGATACTCTTGATTATGGAATGCTTTATTAATTCTCACCTAATTCCAGGAAAACAGGTGAACAATAAAGGTTATTCTAAAAATGTACAAGTACAATTCCCAGTTGTGGACCTGTGGGGAACTTAAGTCACAAATAATACAGATCAGTATGTTAAAATAAAGACTCCCTGGTTTATCTGTTCATGTTTGATTCAGTGTTTGTTTGAACATCCCTCAGCTTCAGCAAATAAAAAAAGACCCTTTTTTGTTCAATGCTGATGACAGTGTTAGATACTCTCAAGTCCTAGGTAATACTGCAACAAGTGAGATTTCAACTCTTCAGAGAGGGAATTGCTCCCCTAGCAGAACTACTTGCCCCATAATGTTTTAGAATATAAAACACAGACAAATGTAGTGCTTCCACTACTTAATAACTGCTTTAAATTTCAATTTCCTGAACTGGCAATCAGAAATAACTACCACATTAGTCAGAAAAGAACTGGTAAACTTCAACTAAACCCTGAGCTTTTCTGAAAGATTTCAAATGGAAGTGCCAAGGAAACACAAGTTATTTTCAGAAAGAAAATTAAGAAAAGAAAGGAAAAAAAATAAATATTAAACAAAATGAGAGAGTGAATAGCATGGTCAGAACAAGCCCGACTTCAGGGGATGAAGCCACAAGTCCATCAGGAATACAGAGTTTGAGATCAAAGCCTTTCTTCCACCAAGAGAAGGAAAAGCACAAGGCAAAGTATCCGGGTTTTCGAAGGCAACAGAGGAAGGTACTTCCTTCCCACAGCCATTGATAAATGAACAAAACCTTCTGACAGCATGTTTATGCATGCTGATCTTCTGTTTTTAGAGTGGGACAAATCCTGTTTGTCTTACCAATCCTGCAGCAAAAGGCCAGAAGTTCAGCCCTGTCCCCTCCTCAGAGACGTTTTAAAACTGAGCACCATGAGACTCTATGAAGGACTCTCCAAATGAGAAAATAGACTGAGACAGCAATCACAGTGCTGCTTTTGGCACTGAGAGTCAGTGATCCCTGCTTACACAACACATTAGGCCACAAGCTTTCATCTGAGAACCAGAGCACTGCAGTTATAGACCAGAATATTATCAGAAGAAAGAAAACCACACTAAGAAGCTGATTCCGAACATTAATTACCTACCAAGAGTGGGCAGGACTCCTCTAGCAGAGCACCATTAGGCTCATATCTTAGGAAAGGAGCA
The DNA here is from genome assembly GCA_004320125.1 of Scolopax mira. Classification (NCBI taxonomy): domain Eukaryota; kingdom Metazoa; phylum Chordata; class Aves; order Charadriiformes; family Scolopacidae; genus Scolopax; species Scolopax mira. The sequence continues at coordinate 145,194 of BJBW01006965.1, read as the reverse complement.
AGATGTGGGAAAAAAAGCTATCCAGTCCTTCATTTCTTTTGCCTCCCCACTAGGGATAGCTCTAAAGGCCTGGGAAAAGTTACAGGGGGCTTCTTGAGATCTACCTACTCTTCTCTAACACCAGCCCCTTTGCAGCCTGACAGAGGAGCAGCTCTCATGGAAGAAACTCATGGAACAGTATGCGTTTCCTATAATGGACTACTTCTTGCGGCTAAGAGCTCTCTAGTATCTCTGAACACTCAAAAGAAGTTTCAACCTTCTAACAGAAGAGAAAAAGAAAACAGCATCACTATGAAGCATAGAAGAAAGTAAAGAGAATATTGAATCTGTTCAGAAGCCAGAAAACTACAAAGCAAGAAGTCAACAACAAAAGATGCCCATATTAAAACAACTAAATTGTACACGTACGTTAGTAGTGACCTGGTCCAGATTGTAAAGATGTTAAAAGGAAGAGAACTTCAGCATCCTTCACTGAATTGAGTCATGAGGCAAAGCTAACTCAAGCAGGAGAAATGATGTCTGAATCTGTCAGATTGGGATAACACGCTCCCTTGTCTGTCCCAAAGCACAGCAGTGGCATTCTATTGACAATTAAGCTTAGTTATCCAGTAAGCCTTTGTTCAAACTACTTACCTTGTCTTCTCATTCTGATTCCTGTAAACAGCTCAGCCTGAAATCAAACCCAGGCACTTAATGACTGTCTCACCTCATCATCAAGTGACACCAGCAGAGCCCGGAGAGCACCAACAGATGCTGCCATGACATTATCCACTGCATCATCCAGCGAGAAGCGCAGCAAGAAGAGAAACCCAGCATCAAGCAGCAGACGCAGAACGCTGCCCTTCAAGGAGGAAGCAAACTCTCCAGTCCTGGCCTGAAACATATGCCACACAGAGCCAGTGTTAAAGCTGTTTCATCTCAACATTCTGCATGTTTGTCTCTTCCCATTTCTACTGCAAAACAGCTAAAACTTTTTCCTTCATCTCCTCCTCCTCCTTTCATTCTACAGAGGCATGCAACTACAGTTCCTTAATGTAGGAAAGCTTTCATTCTAAAATCTGAACCCATCTTCTGCCTTCACCTGACCCATCATTCTTCTCAAAAACTCATTATTTCTTATTCTGTGCTTCCACTGCTGTTGGACGGAAGGTTAGCGCTTCCCCTAAGAGATAGGTGGAAGTGTGCACAGAAGTAAACATTCATTTTAGTTTATGCTACTGGCACATCACTGTATGAGTAGGCTGGTTCATCCTCAGCTCATCATGAAGCTGGCTCAGACAACAGGAGTGAAAGGGTCATTGCCAAGGATTGGTTTGTCACAAAATTAACACACAAAAAATAATCTGAGCCCAAAGCAATAAGAGAGATGAAGTTGCAGTGCTGCTGCTGAACAACACTTGGAAGCATCTCCCTCCAGAGAAACCTGAAACTCAGTTTGTTATGTCCCAACACTTAACTTTTCTAACAGGAAGGAGACTGTCAGTGAAAAAGAATGCCCAGCTGGTGACTTCGCTCACCTACATTGAATAATAGAAGGCAAACAACTAGTACCAGAGAATCTGGGCCCTGATCCACCAGAAACGTTAATTATGGGGAGAAATTCTATGGAAAATGACTTACCTTTTGAACAATACGACCCAAGACCTGCAGAGCCAGCGTCCTCTGCTGAATAACTTGGCTGCGAGACAAATGAAAGAGCTCTTGGAGAGAATAACCAGCCCTCTAAATGCAGGGAGGGGAGAAACAAAACAAAACACACCCACACTCAGCTATAGGTAAAATCAGGCCCCTGAAACTGTAAAATACTGCACAGCAGGAGATAAACTGAAATGCAATGTTGTTAGCTGCTTTGTGGCAACTGCAAAAGAGAGTAATCATTGAGGTAACAGGAGAAAACTGAACTTAAGTAAAGGATGTATATGTACTTTTTTTGAAAAACACAGATCCTTGATGGCATTAAAGAGAAAAAGCATTAATGGAGTTTTCTCAAAGTAAAGCAGCTACTGCATGCAGGCCCAACTTCTCTTCAGGAGCTTGTTTCAAAAGAAAATCACCCATCATCACTTCCCTAAGCTTTTCTGTCATTAAAAAGTCTCAACACAAAAGGAATCTGCCAAATCCAACACAGAAAATGGAAATGGCTGTGCCCTTTCTACTATATTACACCTACCTCTGCCTCTTCTCCATGGTGATGCAGGCCTAGATGTGTCGGTAAATCAGCATCTGCAGGAATCAATTCTCCTTTTAAATTGAATCGAGCTTGCATTCCCTACAATGGGCGGAGGGAAAAAAAAAAGATTGCTATTGCCTTCCACTCCATTCATCACTTCAAGTACCACTTTTTACATCAACTGCTAGAAGGCAACGGCTCAAAAACTCCCCAGGGCAGGCCTCAAATTCTTTAAAAAATAACAAAAAACCACAAAAAAAAACCACACCCAAAAGACTTTATTCCCTTCTTCGCTTTCTTCTTGGCTTTCAGACTCTTCATCCTAGATTACAATTGCTAGACTCTCACTTCCTAGCTGTCTTGAGCACTACAGACTGAACTGATGATATATCGTCCCACTCTGTGGAAGAAACTGGGGATCTCTCAGCCTGATGAAATCTTACAAATTGAGCAACCAGATGACTAGTTTTTGAAGCCTTCAAAAGGCGTTACTGCTGAGATGCACAATCTAGACACAAACATGAAAAATATCAGTTTCTGTGTTCAAACCTTTTTGGTTTTCTTCTGCCGAGGTGAGGGCAGATCTTTCATCCATTCCAGCTTCTCAAACTCCACATTGTCCATGTGAATCCATTCCTTCTTGGGCTTCACAGGCAGATCATCATCTTTGTTGGGGAAGGAAAAAAGGTCAGTCTTACCTTCCGAGGCATGGATGAAGGAAATACTATTCCCTCTTTGCCAACCTACTTGGCTTAAAGAGTGCATCAAATATAGGATTCATGTAAAATAAGAATAAAACTATTTTCAAACTGACTGTTGGCTGATGCATAAACATCAAAGGTTTAAAGCTGTTTTCATCTTTCATGAGAGCTAGAAGAGGAAGTAAAAAGTACAGTAATGAAATTCACAGACAAGGCTAATTTGGGAGAAGTTGAACAGCAGTCGGGACAAACAAGGCAAGTGATCAGAACCAGGGCAGAAAAATAATATCAGCCCTACTTTTGAGAAAGCAATTTAATATCATCCAAGGAGGGGGGTCTTTGGGGAGATGTGAAATGATTCAAAAGTATCAATGCAGAGAGGTTCAAGCAAATTATTAGAGGCCAGACTTGAGCCTAGATACACTGGAGAGGGCACAAACAATACTACAGGGGCTTTTGTCGCATTTGCTATGCTGTTCTTCAGCTTGTGTCCCCCTCTAAAGGCTTGAGATCAGCTTAGGAAGAAAAGATCAAAACAGCTGAAAATGTACAGAGCATGCCTGAGAAACAGCTCAATGAGGAAACAGCTGAATGAGAATTTTAAAGGTGCAAGTAATAAAGGAAGAAATTACTAATTTAACTTTTTATAAAGAGCTTTGAGTAGAAGAATTTGAGAAACAAGAGATTTATGCCTGACATCACAAGAGCTGCCCTAGGAAAGAGACAGATCAGCCTGTGGAATAATCTCACAAGTGAAGGACAGGAAAGATGTGACTGGAAGTGATCTGAACTCTAGGAAAGGTAGATGCTTTGTTACTAGGATACTATCCCATACAAGAAGAGATGAGCTAAGAAGTCTTTGCTATCTCAAGAGAAATCACACATAAGGATAGGAACAGGCAGTCTGAGGGCAAGAAAAGCAGCAGCCTCACTCCTGCTAGAGCAGCCCAGAACTCATTTGCACTGCAGCTATTCATCCTAGTGCTCTGGTCTTCTCTTGCAAGGAACAAGGAGTCCCACTGAGATGCTCTTCTTTCATCAGATCTTTTCCTGCTGATAAGTGGCCTGAAACCTAACCTTTTACTTTCCTCCAATTAACAGATAAACTTTCAGGAAGGGAACTCAGCCTTTCCAGGATGAAGCTTCAACCTTGTGATCAATGTGGTATTGAGTCAGGCAAGGAACCAAGCACAGAGTTACCCTCCTGAGCCAGAAAACTGTTCTGCAGAATTTCAGCCAAAGGCCCAGCACACATTTTAACTGAAGAGAAGGAAAAAGCGTCTGAAATGTAAAGAACTGGAATGTTTGTGGGTGGTAAGTGCAAAACTGGAGGAAATAAAATCATCAGAAAAATGAAATCCATTGACATTTGTATTTCAACAAATTGTTTTCCCCATTAATCACACTGATCGAGGTGAGTTAATCATTCTATGAATAGGATTACACATATTACCACCAGCCCTTAGTATTATGATCTTGTCAACAAGAAAAGACGAATATATATTCCAGGGCATCAGCAGATTGTTCAGCTCACAAGAAATCCCTTTACAGAAACACAAGCTGCCAGTGTAAACGCAACATTTGCACTCAACTTTTTCAGACTTGGGTTTATTAATGGCTTATCAGCCAACCTCTTCCCTTTCTGCTTTGCTTCCCCTTTGGTCTCGGTGCCAGAATTTACTTTTTAATTTGATAAGATTGCTGGAAAAAGGCTTCACCGCCTTGTTTATTAGAAACAGTAGCCTTTTATCTCATTAGAGAGGCAAGTTTGACTTTTGAGCAAACCCGTTGCTTTGTGTCATCATCCTCTCCCTGGGGAAATTCAGAATAACCATTTCTGCTGGGTTATTCATGATGAGTTTACTTCTGAGCATGAACAGATGCAAAATCCCAACACTAAGTGCTAACGTCAAATTAATATTTTACATCTGCTCTTGGCCAAGGTGGGCTGAAGGCCTAAGTTCAGGCGCTAGAAAGGCCTCCCCTTGGTTCTATAACTGTGTTGCAGCTCATCCTTTGTTATTTCAAATATCCTGAGAAAACTCCTCTTCTCCTTTCCTGTGCAGTCTTACATGGGAAGCAAAAGACGTTGTCAGTATGCAACACTCTGAACACTGAGCTATTCCCAAAAGCACTACTACAATCTTGTTCAGCCACTGAATAACCCACTTCTATTGCTCCCAGGCGAGGAAGAAGAATGTCACTTAACCTGGTGCTACTTGTGCACTCAATTGTTCTGAAACTAAAAAGAACTAAAAATAGTCCTTTTGATTAAGATGGATTTGTGGGAAAGTAAAACTTGGTGAGAAACAGCAAAAGGACTGTTCAGTGAAGTGTTTTCCTCAATAAGAGGCTAATCAGCTTTCCTTCTCCTGCACTTGTACACACACACACACACACTCACAGACTCATCCCTCTCATCAAGAAAATGGTAAACAGTTGTTATCTTTTGCAAACACCAAGCTGAAATCCAGGACTGAATCAGAGATTTCTTTAATCAGTTTGCACGTTGCACTGGGGCACAAAAAAATACATCAGAAGAGAGGATGAAGAGATGGAAACAGACAAAAATTGACATGAAATTGAAGGGGAAGCATGCAAATGAGGGAGAGAGACAAGCTACAAACAAAAGTGTGGAGAAGATGAGAATGGCAGCCTAAAGTCACCACATTGAAAAAGAAATGGCTAAAGAAAAAGCTGCAGTGAGGAAAGCAACAATAAGAGCAGAAGCTTAAGGAGAAAACACTTTTTTTTCCTGCCATGAGAATATATGGGTCGCTTTAGCTGCCGGGGATAAAGCAGCTTTCTCCTCATTAAGGAATTCTGTCACAAGAGGCAACAGCTCTGGTACAATTCTTCCAAAAAAGCAGAGGAACACTCTACACCTTAATTGTTCCCTCCATCTACACTACAAAGAAAAGAACTCTATCTTGTGGCGTAGGCTCCGAGAGACAAGCCACAGAGCAGGGCCTTTGGAGGGGTGTCACAATAAGACATAGATACACTGTATGAGCAATTTCCCTGAGGTGAGGCAGACTGTCATCCCCACGCTGCCCTGTGAGCAAATTATTAACTCCCACCTCCCCAACACCCTCTTGTCCTCAACTCATCCCAGTTAAAAGAAATTATTCAAGCAGCAGCTGAACCTCACTACCACATTATCCTGGTTCCCCTGTTCACACAGCTGAAAAGAAGAACAATGATGCCTAGTTTAACATTTTCCCTTCAGAGACTTCAGAAATAATTTCAAAACCAACGACCTCCCACTGAATAGCTAGCTCACCTCCATTACATAGAGTATCATATCACCCTTCTGATTTACAGACGCCAACTAGAAATAACAGAGATTTTCTTTATGGAACCCAAAAATACATGTATTTTTTAACTGGGGTCTAGTTGGGGGTGTCCCTGTGACTGCAGGGGGGTTGGACTAGATGACCTTTGAAGGTCCCTTCCAGCCCAGATGATTCTATGACTCTATGAAATATCATGATAAAATTCCAAGTTGGATAACTAAAAAAGTGCCATATCAATCCAATCTGGATTGATGCAAACACCATACAAACCTTACATTTATATTCAAAACATTAACAACACGCACTTTGTTTCTTACCTGTGATTTCTACCTTCCTGTTTTCTTCCTTTCCTACAGATTCTTCCAGACCCGACTCCCGCGTGGAAAGACACGATCCTGCACCATGCTGAGCCACAGGCAGAGATCCCACAAACTCCTCCACTCTGTTCTGATCCATTTTTAGTTCCTTTTTCTGGCCTTCATTGCCACCACGTCGTGACTTTAAGAAAGCCACTAAACTGGAATCTGCAAGTATTGACAAAGAGACAGACAGAGAAGTGACAGAAAGTCTCAAAATACTTGATACGCCTCTAGCTCCTGCTATTTATGTTTTAGCCTTTTGATTCACATTCCACAAGCCTCCTCTTCTGTACCAATTGTCACTTCTTTTCAAACTGAGGTGCTTAACTGCTTTATGACCTCTTCAGCACGTAACCTTGGTACAACTGACCAGTGAGGTGACAGGACAGAAAGAGCTGATAAATGTCTTTCAAGGTAAAGTAAAGCAACAACAAAAATTATAGTTATTCTCCCAACTTACAAATAAGGAGGTAATTGTTTCTTTTCCACTTACTGTCACCGAAATGACACATCTAAATAAGACCATTCTTTGTGGAGAGAATTCTAGTCTGTGGTTTATGAGAGGAACCCAGGTCGGATAGTTGGCCTACCCTGCCTGTGGAACGTTCAGTGGCATCAATCCAAATGCTACGAGAATACACTGGACAAACACCACAAAAAGAATTACCTGCTCTTTATTGAACTGTACTAGAGCTGCAGTGCATGGTCTAGGTATTATATTAGGAGAAGATCGTTTGTTCTGAACTGACTCTCCATCTTGAGAGTCAATTATGGTCTGACAACATACAGAAAACAGATGCAGCCATTCTCTTCATGCTTTGGAGGAAAAGAGGAACATTTTGGAGGTAGGGATCTGTTTTACAGGAAAGATAATACTCCCACAGCTCTAAAATAGGAAAATGTCAGGAGATCATAATTTTCCTTTCAGATATGCTACAGATAGCCCACATCACTTTTGACAGAGTGCACTTTCTCTCTGAATATTCTCCACCTAGAAGATGGTGTTGGACACTTATCCTAGAGGTGAACAGTAAGAGACTGTGCATTGTGCTCCTAAAAGGTACAGAGATACTCTGGTAAGCACGTCAGAGGTGCATAAAGCCACAGAATATAACACCTACATTGGTTATTTATTCTTTGGAGGACAAAAAGTCAAGCAATTCAGAAATGCACTGTACCAGGTAGAAGTCATCCCAAAAAGGAAACAACTCCCATGTCTCCAAAACAGTTTGAAGAAGATGCAGGGATCTATCCCACACTCTCCTCACGATGCAGTTTAAACCTCACTTGGCAAGGGAGAGGCATTCAGCCCAGTCCCATTAAAGCACCTGTATTTTTTTGTGAATGCAAGCAGAGCTCTCATTTTCTCACACTTTACTGTACACAGCAAAGAAAAGACTGTATTCATTACTTCATCATTTCACACAAACAGTGACAAACAAGGTACTGATCGTCTCAATCTGTGCACGGAAAGAAAATGCCCAGGGTTTTCAGGAGCAAAACCAGTCAGTATCAGCATTAAGACCCGTGAAGACACGCATGGAATCACCTACCCACCCTCATATTCCATACCATGGCATCTCATCTGCTTCATAACTAAGAGGTTAATTCAGAAGCTGGGCAGCATTAAACACCCACAAATTATTCACACTCCTGAATATGGAGAAAAAGTCTCTTTAATCCACATCTCTGTGCCTGTCCAGTTTCCAAGTTCATCTGTAAGCCAGCAGTTTAGTTTAGGAGTTGCTTCATCATGCACAATTATCTAACCACAGATATTTTGGGAGTGCCAAAACTACTCCCAGTTTCCTTAAGGCCTCAAAGACCAAAATATCTAGAACTTTAACCCATAGGGCATATAAACAAACACACTGTTTTAGAAAATAATTTCTTGTTCAAAAATACTTAAAATAAATCCTATCCTTAGGATTTATTCACTTCATTAAGTATTCATTTCACTAATATCACAAAGGACAGAGTGTTGAGGACAAGGATCAAAGGTCACAAATCAGTCACAAGAAGAAAGTGCATAAACATGATACTTTTCATACACGTACCATTGTTATAAGCAGCCAAGTTTAAAAAAAAAATATTATTTTTCCCTCCCTTGAGCAATTTGGAGAGCTCAGCTCTCTAAGTGAAAGATGTGCCTAAAGATTCTGTCTACAATTATTTTGCACAGTTCCTTTGACATACTTCCAGTTATACCCACACTGCTTGGATTGAGGTCAAGACCATTAATATGATGTTTAAGCTATACCCACAAGAGACATGCATCTAAAATGCCACTCACACCTAAATTTGACGCTAGAGAATCTGAAATGATGAGAATTTCAAAAACCCTTGTCTGCCACCACTGAAACCAATTATCAAAATCAAAACCTGCATACAAAAATCATTTAAATCAATACTGACAACTTCTAGAGATCACATAAAGTCTTACCACAAATACCACACTCAGCTTTCTCCCTGATTTTGTCATCAGCTGTCAGTGACAGAAATTCCCTGAGCATCACTGCAGACAAGGCTCCAAACCAGAGACCAGACCCCTGCACCCAACAGCCAGATAATTAAAACATTCTTTCAAGAAGTTTGAGACCAATTATAAATTTTTCTGCTCTACCAAGTACAAGTTTGACTTTAAATCTCCCACGTGCCCCACATTTCCCCTATCCAAATACTGACAGTTCCAGACCATGTGTTAGGTATTTTGGAGGGGAAGACTAAGGGGTCTCTCACCTCAGTGTTGCTAAGGCCATCCTAAGAATAGCTTTGCTTTCTTGTCTGCTTCAGAGAATTAATTTTAGGACCCCAATACATGTATATGTAAACGGGTATTTGATGAGCAAAGTAACAATGTGCATGAACCATCTTATCCTTCAGCAATGGGGAGACAAGACAGACTTAAGCTAAGCCTCCTCTCAGTGAGGAACGAGCACTCTAATTCCTTCACACTTACTCCTAAGCTACTGACGTGATATGGAAACTAGATCATCCAGATATGGAATGAATAGGAATTCCAAGCTCCCATCTTTGATCTGTGAATTTGCTAAGGCCTCAGGACACCTACACATTCAGTACACGTCCGCACCTCCAGGGGAATTCACCCCGGGAACCACATACCCAGCTGAGCCAGAAGCTTCTCCTGCTCTTGCAGTATCTCTTCCTCAGACATGGACTGCAGCTTCTCCAAGTTCTCTCTGTGAATTGCTTGAGCTTCCTGCTCACTCTTTTGGCTTCCAAGACCCTCTCCCGTTATGAGACAAGGCCGCTGAGAGGTAAAAGAGTCACCAGCTTTATCTGTAAGATCCAACAGAGAAAGTAGTTAGCAACTTAAGTTCTACAACATATGAATTAATCTCAATTTTATCACTACCAGGCTTGCATAATTTATTTTTTAATTTCTTTTTTTTTACACTGGTAGACAAGTTAAAATAAGAGCAAAGAAATTCAGTTTAGTTTCAAACAACATTAAATTATTTGGGCTGTCATCCCATATCACAACAAAACATCATTGTCACCTTGTTTCTTTAGGAGTTAAGGCAAGGGGGGGAGAAAGGAATTTTGTTTCTTTAATGCAAAGTGACAGAAGAAAAAACAAAAGAAAAAGTAAACTGGAGCATAATTCACAATTGATGAGTGAGAGCATTCTTCCAAGTTAGTGAATTCTAGGTTCTTTCTCTGCACAAGAAAACGTGAATGCACATTTGTAGGTCAGATGAACCATGACCTAGTAAATATTAGTGGATTGAGACAAACTGTGGGAATGAGTAAGTTGGAGGCATGCTGCTGAGCGAGAGCTGGGCAAGTGTTCTTGTGCTGATGGGAAGGAGGCCTTGAGATCAGTAAAACAATGTCCTTATATGTTGATGTGTGTGTGGTGTGAAATGCAGCAAACAGACAGCAGTGCACCAAAATAGTACTGTTTGTTACCTAGGCAGGATAAACATTTAAATGTAGGCAAGTGTATGTGTATGGACAACCACTTGTAACCTATCTGTATAAAGAGCACAACTCGTGATCAAAAGACAGAAACTATATATACTAGAAAAGTGAAACACTAAACGTCTTCGTTTCACCACTTAGTGGAGTCCGTGCCTCAAGTGCTGCAACAAATAATTAAAATATTATGTAACCCAGTTTCCAGAGCAATACAGGATCCATTTTTAACACAGCATGTTTGCTTCTAACAATGTCCTGCACTCGCCTTTAAGGGTTAAACATATAAGAAGTTCCAGCACAACAATTTTTCCTACCCTGAACAAAATCAAGTCTCCTTGATCATCTGATCTAAATTCTTTTAAAAGGCTTATTTCATTTAACTGTCACAGCAGGGTAACATGCTCCTTCGATCAGAGTGACCCTCCAGCTGTCCTGTAGCCCACTCTACAAGGACCTGACTTAGTGGCGTCATTCCTTATGGGGAGCATATGAACAAAACATAATGACTTGGAACACCCCTATGACCCTAGAAACCCCCTGAAAGCATCAAGCACCTGCTCAAACAGCAGTAATGACATTCATCGTAACATCAGCAAGCTTTGATGTAATTTCCACAGAAGTTGTCCTGCATATTGAGCGGAAAGAGATGAGAAGCCAGAGTGAGCTGGTAAAAGATTCAGTAAGTTTCCCACTATCAGCAACTGAGCTGAGGGTTACCAGGCACAAATATTCATTACTACAAGAAATGGAGGCCCCCCCCCCCCTTCTCCTCTTCCTTCTAGTGATCCTGCTGCAACAATCCTCCTGAGGAGGCCAAGGCATTTTCTGATCCCTCTGTTGTGCTACTGCATTTTAGAAGCATTTTCCTTCAGGAGGATCACAGCTACCGGGTTGCTGTATTTCCCTTTCTAACAGGATGCACAGTAAGACCAGTATATTGACTTGGATGGTGGATTTTTGCACGCATGGCATATCTGGGGGTTCTCTTACTAATTCTCTCACAGCAATAACCCTCAAATGACACCTGTCCATTTCAACGTGAAGACACTGTCACGGGAAAAACCCAGACACATTGCAATCCTAAGCAAACAGGACTGCCCTAGACCAAAAACAAACCAAAAACCAGCAAGCCTGAAGATGTGCTGGTACAGGTTGAAATGGTTTCATCTTTCTGTGTCAGGTTGCTGTCAGCCAAGTAACTGCTGGAGGTGGCACTGACTCATCAGCACTGCCTCACAGCATTCCTGATGAAGAAAAGCCACAGCCTCACGGCAGCAGATCCGGTGACGGAAGACTGAGCTTTCAGCTCCTAGGGAGGAGTGGGAACCTGCATCACAGTGGTCTCAAAACAGAAGAAGAACCTTCTTCCTAAAATTGTGGGAATCAATGATGAAACAAGAAAAAAAAAATAAAGCAGAGGAAATGCAAGACAAGAAGTTTGAAAAATAAATCTGTTTGGCCACGTGTGAAGCAAAAAGGAAATCAGTGAGAAAGCTACCTCATTTTTTCCAATGTTACTTTGACTCTCAAACATTTTAAATCCCTGTCACACCACAGATATTCCAAGTGACCTTGAGATTCCTAAACCGAGGACAACAGTGCAACCCTAACTTGAAAATAAGGCACAGTGATGTTAGGATTACTATGGTGACATAAATACTGTAGGCTGAATAAATAGAACCTTCCCCACTTACCCTCCCTGATGCTGGGGAGAGGTGCCTCTCCTGATGATCCCTCGGGATCCAGGGCACCCAGAACAGCTGATCTTATTTGCAGGCACTCATCAGCAGAGGGAGTTGCTGCTGCCTTTTCAGCAGTTCGTCTTGCTGCCATTTTTTGTGCAAAGATGCTTTTTCTTCCAGATCCCACCTTCACCTGCAAACAGGGAAGCCACATGTCACCACTTTCTTCTCCAGACTCCCCCTCAAACCTGCCACTAAAAAAAATGTATAGATCTGACCCTAAATACACCCTCAAATCAGATTTTGGGATATAATACAGAGAAGCCACCAGCAGCCACATGCCCGCTTCTGTGCTTGTGGTATTCCTTTTTTACCACAGTTTAATGCCAGGACGCAGACAGAAACATGAATTTTTTTTGCTATCTAGATAAGGAAGATGATTAAGAGAATTCAAGTCAAGCAAGTACACCTAAAATATCACCCAACACAACAGTTTCAACATTCCTGCTGTTTGGAAACCCTGCATAGCTTAATACTTTGCATTTCTGAAGATAAATGGGGCTGTACTGTACTGCGCTCACCACATGCTTGGAAAAGGCTTCTTACATGGTGATTAGAGAGCAGCAGGGTGAAGAGATTTACACAGTAAGAAGTGGGCAAGTGGTGCTAAAATAATTCTGACTAAATTACTCTGTTGCTTGCCTAGGCGATGGAAGGGCAGGGCTCTAAACAGCCCTGCACAGGAAATTCACAGCAGACTAAGCAAAAACACTCTTGTATGTCCTTGGTCCACATATGGAAAAGAAGCTTAAAAGGCAGTCTGAACATCTGGTAGCTGCTCTGTGCACTCCTGCATCAGGTAAACAGAACTGACAGTTTAAAAAGTATTATTATTTCCTTTAAAAAAAAAAGAAACCACCCATCCTTCAAAACACCTCTTCAAAGCTAGAGCTACCAGTCACATATCAGTTCCCAGCATCTGACTCCCACTCAGCCAGCAGCTCTTGCTACTACAGCAATGTCTGATGAGAGCAGCCATGGCTTCCAGCTTTACAGGAAAAAAAAAAAAGAAAAAAAAAAAGAAAAAAAAGAGTCAAAATCCAAAAATCTGCAAAATATAATCTGAGTACTCAAATATCATGTCAGGAGGAATCAGGTGCAACTTCAGTAAGTACAGACTTAATCAAATATGGTGGATGGACAAATTAGCAGAGATTGTTCCTCAGGGAAAAACAAACAGCAACTCTATCACAACAGTGCAGATTTGAGTCACCTCACTAAAGAAGGTGATTGCCTTGTTTCCAAAACCAAAAGGATTTCAATGTTATTTAATTGCAGGGCATGGACTGCCTGCTCAATGGCAGCTAGGGTAGGAGAACTCTCCTACACTAAAGTGGTAAGGCCAGAGATAAGTTGAGCCAGTTCCTAATCTCTAGCATGCCAAGTCACTGCTTCTGAACCCTACCACCTATCAAACATTAGGCTTTGTTATGGGGAAGTTTTAATAGCTAATGAAGGTAGCACAAAACAACTGCTCCCAATCTTACCTCACTTTTTATCTCAGAGCGGTGAAATGTCCTTGGAAATGGGTCTCCTGTGGGCACTGGCATGGTTACTGCTGCTGCACTCGTGTCTCGTTCCTGCAGCAAAAAATATGAACCATGCAGAAACCTCTGCAACAGCCAGATATATTTATACCATTTAGCTAAGACTGGACTCAAAAATCTCTCAGCTCTGCAGCTCACAAGCTTTCTGCTACATTGCTGGCACACTCAGAGTACCTTGTGCTTATTTAGAACCAAAGTGAGGCTATTTTCCAAAAGGCTGGGCTGGCAAACTCCACACACCACTCAAATAATCAGCTAAAGGAAAACCTGGGCCACTGGAGAGAAATGAGAACATCTCCCGTCTCTTGAGTCCACAAACTCAGCCAAATCCACACTAAAACACCTGCCTGCATGCAAGCAGTATGACCTGTATACAGTTTGGATGGGAGAGCAAGTTCAAACCCGTATTTAACTGACCAAAAAAAAAAATATACTGAAAGAGCTTTTTCTTCCAAGGTGCTCCAGAACACTGGTCTATAGTGATACTACTGCTTCATTACAGAAATAAAAAGCAGCAACAGAACCCTTCATCCCTGTCCACTGTGACACTGCTTAGTTCACGGCATTCAAAAAAAACCCCACTAGACCATCACAAAAGAAAACAAACCCAGGCATACAATAATTTTGCTGAAGACTGCTGTAATGTGTTGATCATGACTCTCCAGTCTGTCCTCTGGATCTTCATCCTCAAAGTGGACACAGGCGCTTTTGGTCTTGGATTTTTTTGGAGGAGCTGGAGTTAGAGCTGGGAGAGTATCAGGAAAATCTGGGGAGAGGAAATAATAAGAAAAAAAAAAAGCAGTCAAGTTATTCAAATATGACTCCTGTGCAACAGGTACTAGACCAAAGGCTCCCTAATAGCACCTATTAGCAAACTAATAGCATTAGTTTGAAGAGATATAAAGAAGATGAGGAAGTAAGACATGTAAGGGTCCTCTGTTTCTGACTTCTGCTGGGTAGTGGAGAGAAACAGCCTCAAGAATTTAATTACCTATTTATTGACACCAATGTCTTTTTAAAGAGCTGCATAAGAAGGAAAGGATGCTGAGGCCTGACTGCAAGCACTAAGGGAAGATGTAAGGCTGCGCAGAAAACAGTGTGCTTGCAGGTTGTGTTCAGGCCCAGAAAAGCGCATTTTCACTGCCAGCAGTAGCAGTGAGTGATTTGTATGAGCAAGTCAAGGACGCCTTTTCACCATCTGGAAACTGGGATCGTATTTCCTTACCTGGAACCAAGCACTGCAAGACTTAAATTGTTGCTTTTAAGAAAGCACCCTGAGCTTCTGAGACTATCAAGCACATGACAGAAGTGTTACAGTTACTACTCACAGAAGAAAACAAAACCACTGATTAAACCAGATCAGGCAGCTGAAAGCTGGAGCCTTTAGCAGAGCTAAACTTCAAAGACACTGAGAACAGGGTCTGGATAGATGGCAAAACAAGCACTGAGTGCCCAATGGGCACAAATCACAGAAAACACCTCTTGCATTGAGGCTGGCGAGGTACCCCAGACAGCTGGTAAGTGCAGACAATGGTATGATGTTGGAAAGGTGGTTCTACCAGATGCTACCAACAATGGACAAGTGTGTTTTCCATCAAGGTGTTATGGTTTGAAGAATCCCACAACAATTTATTGTCATTTAGACGATTATTCTATCACCTGATGACCCCTCCCCACCCAGAAAGGGGAATCAGGAAAACCAAGGAAACCCAAGGGCTGAAATATAAACAGATTAAATAGAATAATTAAATAATTAACAATACTGAAGAACCAATATTGATCCCGATCCCAATATAAAACACACAAGGACTATACTCAGGCAATTCTATCAGCAGGAAGCTGTGCACTCCCAGCAGGGGACAGCAAATGTCAGACACTGCAAGCACTAAGTCTTCAGGAGGAAGGGAAGGGCTCAGGGGTCCACCACCAGGGCAAGAAGTTCTCACAACAGTAGCCGTCAAGGAAGAGAGAGAACTCCTCAGCAAACTTTCTTATTTGTATTGAACATGATCTTCATGGTTTGAAATAATCCTGTTGGCAGCTTGAATCGAGTGCCTGGGTCTTGCTCCTCCTCATCCCTGCACAGGGCAAGGCTCAAAAACACCAAGACCTTGAAACCTGCAGGTCTAGAAAATTCAGACACTGGAGTGTTGTAAAAGTTTAGTTTTCCCTAGCATTAGAAGAGACCTTACTGAAAAGTAAAATAACTGTAAGAGAAATGAATCATGTGTCTTTCAAACCAGGACACAAGGCTACAAACAAACAATACTGGAAGGAGGACACACATGCAGAGGAAAAGCAACACAGGGTTGAGAGGGAGGTCTCAACTTGCCTCAGGGCAAGTACTGAGGAATGAAAGGGACAGAGAACCCTAGTAATTCAAAGAACTCCACAAGGAAAATTACCATCCAACATGACTACATCCTTGCAGTCCTGCAGTGGGGGTCTCTCAGCATCTGTGCTCCCTTCCTGCCCCTTCCTCTTGTCAGCCTTCTTCACAATCTTCACTGCAGGTGAAGCTCTGGCTGCCAGGAACTGGTTCTGAAAATGCAGCAGATCTGCCTCGGACTCCCCAGGCTTTGGTCTTGACAACATCCTTCCTTCTTGCTCTTGCAGCCCAGCTCTGCTTGCTGTTCACATGGAACCTATCGAGGACATGGAAAATTGGTTACAGAACTGGATTTCCTGAGGAGAGGATGGGGACAGTAAAGAAAAAACATTCATTTTTGTCCCACTCTGCTGTTCCTGTACATACTGCAGCCGCTCTATTTCAGGATCACTCCAGGACACAACCTGTTGTACCAGAGCCCCAGACAAACTGTTTACCTCGTTCTTCTTCGTTGCCAAACACCACACTACTAGACAAGCCAACACCTGGTCTACCAGCCGGCTGGGAGCAGAATGGCACCCATCCAGCAAAAAGCCAGCCAACAAGTGTATCCCTGCCGGAATGCCAACAACACGGCTGTGGGTGTGCAAAGCCAGAGAAGCACCTGGTCCAAGACAACAAATTTGACTTAGTCTATGTCAACTCCAACCAAAAACATCAGAGGCACAGTATCAGATAAACTTCTCCACTTCAGCATACAGTCTTTTCAGGATTACAGCATTATCATCCCTGTCAAGAGGCAAGAGCCTGTCCACTCACTCTCACTGATTCTATTTGCTTTCCCTCTCACTAAAATCTCCCCAGTGAAAAATGTTTTTTATCTAGTCCTCCTGCTTTAGTTCTCTCTCATTCTTTCACTGTCCTCTTATTGGCAGAAACCATGCTATTTCCAAGCATTTCCATTCGCTGCCCAGGTCAGCTTTGGGTCAAAAGCCAAAGGTGGTATTTATACAGACTTTTACCTCTGTGCAAACATCTCGCAAACGAGATGGAACTATTCCACTTCCCATCTACTGGGCATGAAAATATTTGTGAGTATTACTCCTCACCTCCTATTCCCAGAGCCTAGGACTGTCAATCCATTTCTGACAGGCAGCCAGTAAAGTGTTTGCAAATATGTTTCACACTAATTGAATCACTGATCAGCACTAACACTACAGACTTGACACCTTCCCACACTTGGTATGTTGAAATATTTTGTACATATTTGATCTCTTCCACTTTTAAAAGCCCATCAGGACTCAATGATGATTTATTGTGAAGCTGGAAAGCGGATATGGATTTTTAAAACTACAGTTATCTACCACAGGGATAGCTGAGAAATGCATGAGAAAACACAAGGCTTGGAAGTGAATCAGTCAATCTCTGTCTTCATTTTAGACCAAAAAGAAAAGTTCTTTCATTGTGCAGGCACAGACACTACCCTGAAGCCAATGCTTTGTCTTATGCTATCATCACATTTTATTGTAAAATATGTGGGGAGATACCTTGTGGGAAGGATGCTAACAGACACAAGAATTGCCTCATGCAGTATTTATGATCTATATTTGGAATACTTATACCATTTTCAGGGATCTCATTCTAGACCAAGATTGGTTAGATGGGATGCTGCTGGTTCCAAGAGCACAAAGAGGTCCAGGGAGTTTTATATTTGGTGGTTGGCTTTTTTAAAATCAAGACCTTAGTGTAAAAACACCAGTCATGTAAGACCTGGTGAAATTCTTCTTCCTGCCCCTCATTTTGTCCAAAAGTTGGACTAAAACCATTCAGACTTAAGAGTTTTGTGCACCAAAAAAAGTGGATTTTCAGGGATTTCCAGGATCTCCATTCACTTCAGCACTTCACAACTGAGGAACCACACCTCTTCATCGGATGCCAGCATTCATGAATTATACATCTCAAAACACTGGCCTTAATGAAAGCTGTCAGAGTCTCAGAACAACAACTTCCATTTACACCAAGCTTACACATGGCACAAGCAGCAGCAAGGGGAACTTCCCTGTACCTACTCAACAATAAAACCCTCTCCCAGCACACAGGGAAAAAGCCAGACTTCCCTGCCAACACTGTCAAGGACATCTGTGGAACACAGCCACCAGCAAAGGCTATTTCAGGACAGGAAGGGAAGGGAGCACCCTGCTATGGTGCTTCACTACTGTCACAGAAGGACTTAACACAAAAACACCTGGGATGTCACTGTGGTTCTGACTGATGCTGAGAATGCAGAAACACTCCCTTTCAGCCCAATTCCCTTGCAACTGCACAGCAAAGACTGTAACTTTCACAGACGGCTCCTTTTTTGTGCATTCCTAGCAGAAATGTGCACCTACTTGCTTTATTTGTGTAGCTTTGTGCCACAACAGGGGCTCCAACAGTCACACTTCAGTTGATAGGTCCCTCTTTGATATGCCTAAGTAGCACAACACAACTTGGCATCAGAAGCCAAGTCTTTCAGGCCCTATCATCACAGGCTTAACCCAAATGAGGATGATGCTAGGATTAACAGACACAAAACACCCAGTTATAAGCAAAGCTAATCTTTCTGCAATAAGCCTCTTCCACATAGGGATGTACATACACTTGTCTGAGTCTCTGCATATTAATAACATTCATCAAAAACATAGCAGGCCTTGAAACTGTCTTCATTTGTCTGGGGAACTGTCAGGCAGACGAAGCCAGCTATGCAGTCATTGCCTAAAGAGGTTACATGTTGTTCCAGGAGTCATTTCCTCAAAGTCACTTCTTCCTCCACATGGATATAGAGGCCACCCAAATGTAAAGAGCTACAAGATAGTGATACAGAGGTGGACGTTAGTGCGGTGCAAAAATAGATAAAAGCTTCAAATGTGTGCTTTCCATTTTCTAACTGGGTCTAGAAATTATTTAATATTTAATATAATAAAGTCAAGGCCTTTGACCTTCTGCACTCCAGTACAGTAGAAATTACTTACATACACATGGCACTTGCAGACAGACAATGCAGTGGAAGTAGTTTGCTTTCTAATGGTACCTTTTTCCACGCCTGCTGGAAGTCACCTAAGGCCCGTTGCTTAGTGGCCAAGTGAGTGGCAACGCTCACTTGGCCATTGTAAGGAGTAATTCTTATCCACCAGTCCTCAGAGGAAGCACACAAGGAAAATAACGTGCTACTGATGATCAGCAGTAACCCCAGCATCATATGGTCTGGTTATCTCCAATCTTGCAGCTGCCTACTTAAAAGCTAACCACATACAAATTGCTTGCCTTGAGGGACCACCATACACAACCTACTGAGGATATTGTCCTAGGAAAGCACATAAGGGATCAGAAATGCTGTCAAAGGGCCACGAGCACCTCTACGCACCACAGCATAGTGATTACGTGAGTACACTATTGTCTGCTGTTGTATCCCCTGTCTGCACCAAGAGTCTCAATAAATCATTTTCTGTCATGCTTTGGACTTTCCATGGATACTGTTTGAAAAGCCTGTCGGTGCTGCAGGAAGTTTTACAAATGTAGCTGGGACCAATGGTCTAACAGAATAGAAGAAGGTACGAAAGCACAGAAGGCAATAAAGCCACAGGCTACTTCAAGTGCCAAGATACACCTTAAGTTACCAACTTCAGCTCCAGTGTAAGCCTAAGAAGGGAGGCTAATCAGGACAGTAAGGGTGCCTAATCACCATTTAATGCACCACCAATGTTTCACAGAGGATGGCATTTCCTCCACAGAAAAAGAAGGTTTATAATACTCTTCCCATTTAAGCCTCTGAGGTATATGTTACCAACCTCTGCCACTACTCTCAACAAACATAAAACAACATAAGAATCAGGTCCAGCATCTGTTTGATCAAAGTACCACTCCACTCCTGTCCGAGGTTTTTAGAGGTGCCACCAGGCTATAAAAAACTGTACTTGATATAATCCAATACCATTAGGACTTTTATTTTATTCTAGCTCATCTGCATGTACAATCCATTTTAGTTCTGTAGCAGTAGAGGCCTACATCCCAAAGGAAACACTTGCACCACAACAACAGCCATGAACTACACACAGTTAAAAGAGAACAGGTAGCAAGTACATGTGAAAGCAAAGAATCATCTCTGATTCCTACTGATTTCTGAAAACTGTCATTTTTCCCCCCAGTCCTCAAGTCTACAACTTCACATTATTTTGCTAAAGTTATCAGGTTTGGGTCAAAGAAGAATACAAGGACCTGCTGTCACAACAGTGCCTCAAATTAACACATTTCCTCAGACCTCATATGTTAAGGTAAGAAATTAAAAGGAGAAGCAGAGTCACATCTCAGCCTCCCCAAGGCACCTCAGCAGTCTATAGAAAGGTACAATTTCTCTGCTCTAAACTGACTGTCGATGAAAGCCTCACTCAGGATTCTTGGGTACTTTGCAAAATGGTGATGTGTGCGCTCTGCTCTGTCACAAAAACACTTTCTGCAGACAATACTGTAATGACTGACAGTCTAAAACCTCTAGGTTTGAAAAGACAGGTGGCAACTTTAATTTGCTAAAGAAAAGGCAGATTGGTGTAAAGACTTTCCTCTCAGAAGTTAAAACCCAGCCAAAGACTGCAAGAATGTCTCCTCAAAGGGGTTCCACAACTCACACTGGTCACATAAGGTTCTGTGACTGTTTCTTTGCTCGTCAGGCACCTACCGAGTATCTGCACACAGGGCCTTGTCTCAGGAAAGCCTGCTTTCCCCAGCTTGCCAGAAGAGTCTCTGCAATAAAGGAAGCACCAGCATAGCACAAAATAAACCTAAAAGCAACAAGCTGCCGCTAACAAACTAAAAGAGTTGATGCACCCAGGGACTCCCACACGTTCACAGCCCTCACGGGCTTTCCCTAAACGAGTCAGAATCGAAGCCTGAAAGACACACGCGTAGGCCAAGCCCAGAGGCCTGACGAGACCTCTCCCTGACGGCGAACCGCTCGGGGGAGGGACTCAGGGAAACAGGGCCCCACAGCCCGGCGTCGGGGGTGGGGGGGACAGTCGCTGCCCCGGAGACCGCACGGCGCCAGTAGCCATGCTCTTCCTCACATAGTAAAGAGGAAGCCCTGGCCTCGCTACCTGCCCCGGGCCTGCCTCCGCCACGGCCCTAGGGACCCCGCACCCCCAAGCAGAGGGAGGCCCCGCTGCCCCCCGGGTTAGGCCGCACCTCACCTGCGCTCAGGCCGCGCCGCTCACCATCAGCACTTCCGCCCTACCCCGCGGCAAGCACTTCCGCCCGGAGGGGCGCCACTTCCGCCCGCTCTTGTCTCCGCTGGCGGGGGCGGGGAGGTGCCATTTTCTCCTCCCCTCAGGGTTCAGGCACTGCTGCGCTATGGGAGTTTCCCCGCAGGGTGGGGGCGCGGAGGGGCGTCCCGGTCCCGGTCCCGGTCCCGGTCCCGGTCCCGGTCCCGGTCCCGGTCCCGGTCCCTCGCTGGCCGGGGAGAAGGTGTGGGAGGACCGCCCGTTACTACTGGCGCCTTGGTGCTCGAGGGGAGAAGGACTCGCCACTGAGAGACCTCCCCAGAGTCGCTCACGGCTTGTGCGGGTTTCTCACAGGCGTTTCTGTTGTGCCTAAATATAGGGCATCGCATAGAATGTGTCTGCACGTATAGAAATGTGCTTATGTAAATGCGCAGTCTGCCTTTTCATTATGAGAGGGCGTTGATGTGCCTGAGACCAGAGACATTTCGTGAGAGCAGATACATAAAGCTATATAAATGCATCTGTAATTTGTTATTCTGATGTCTGATTATTCATTTATTATGTATGCCAGGCTTTATTAAAAACTACTGGAAAGCTGTCATAACTTGCAGAAGCATGGATTTTAATATTGGTTATTAGTTTGAGTGCTTGGTCGCCTTTCAACCTTCTTGTGAGATGGATTCTTTGGGGGTGAGCACAGACACAGGTTGGGCTGGATCCTGTGGGCCCCTGGGAGGGACTTACTCATTTTATCCGTTCAGAAAACTCTGATGCTACAGCAAAGTTAAAATTGGGCACAAGTTTTATTCATTATAAGCATTGAAAGCACTTAAATCTATATAAAATAAGATAAACCTTTATCCTGTCAGCAGCCAGCCAGACCTAAGCACAGCATCATGGAACAGGGGGTATGCTGAACTTGCATGAAATGGAGATTCTCAGTGAAAATGCTGGGCAGAAAACATCTTCCTCAGCTGTGCATCTTCCAGCGATGCTGTTCCTGAGGTGGTGAAGTTGGTGACCACGCTATTGTAGGTCGTTGCGCGCTTCTGGAAGTCGGAACCGCCAAAATCGCTTGAAGATGCCCCATTAGACCAACTGATGAAGCAGCCAAGAGTAACCCTGGTTCTAGCCTTGTTTTTCTGCCACCTGATTCTGGCACAGGTGCTTGAATAGTTGCTGCTATTACATCTGGTGCTTATAGGTGCCCCTAGCAGGAGGAATAAATAGAGCTGCTCTTAATTACATTTGGAGATTTCTCAGAAGGGAGCCTCGAGAGTGTTTGGAGTGCTTTTTTGATGCTGCCCTGCCAGGCTGCAGCTCATTAGCTGGTGGAGCTCTGCTTTGTGCAGCTCCTAAAGGAGCTGGAATCAAAGTCAAACCTAGTTCAGGAATAGCACTGACTGCTGAGAAAAGTGATGTCCAATTCTTCATTTCACTAAGATCAACTATTATGCTACCACCACCATCTGCCACTTAATTAAGTCATTCCCACTTTCTGCTGTTTTGGGATGCAAGAAACACTTTGAAACAATTGTTCAAGTTTTGCAATTAAACCTGAAGAGCAGCAGTTTCTACTCCTTTCCCTGTGGAAGCGCCCAATGTTGCTGGTGGCTCCAGGACTCTGTTGATCATGTAGGAGCGCTCCAAAATCTATTGAAATCAATGAATTATGCCTCTGCTTGAGGCAAAAGGTGGGACTAGGATTTTAGTTCATTGCACCATTCATCTTCAGTCTGGATAACAGACCATTGATTTTACAGAGGGGTCTGGCAGAGGCATTGGTGCAAGCAGAAGAACCTCTTGCTCTCTGAGGCTTTGCTGATGCTGAATTTAGAAACAATTTTCCATGGACCCCAATGAAGACATTTGAGTTCTCTTACCTGGACAATAAGACAGGGAGGCCTTGGCACTGGTTGTGTTGGAACGTGTTTGGGTTAAGTGTCGGGACTGTTTAGACTGACAGACAACTGCTCAGGGGGTTGATCTGTTCTGACTCCAGGGAATTTAATAACTAGTTGTAAGGTCACTTTGACCTTATTAATGTTAGTATGGAAATGATGTAAATGAATGACTATTCTCCAGTGAAAAAAAGATACCCTAAAGGTGTTATAGGATAATTAACCCTATGTGTCTTTCTCTGAGTCAATCCAGTAACTAGATGTCCTGAATCATGAAAGGACCTGTTGGAACTATGGTTCATCAGGTGGTCTGCCCATCATTTTTTCCTCTTAAACCCAGGGGAGGTGCCTACAGACACATAGCCCATTGCTAGCTGAATTTTGCTTTGCCTGAGTAGTTCTCTGATTCTAATCATAAAAAATGTTAACTTTGCCTCTTGCTTTCTGCTGAAGAAAGCCTCTACCTTTTTGTAATACTTCTCCTGTGAACGGCCAGCGTTGGACTTAGCAAAACTAACACATGCTATTTGAGTTATAGCTAATCTGAAACTAATCTGGGGGTCAACCAGGCAGAACTGGTCGATACCCACGGACAGTAATCCTACCCTGGGGCCGGGGTGGCATTCGAGCCTGGCAGCCATGAGCATTTTATCTCCCTGGTTTCTGTCACGCTGGCTGCACAGGTTCTGCAGCCACACGCAGTCGCTCTTAGCAGGCATGTGAAGTGGATAAATAATCTTGAAAGATATAGAAAAACACTCAGAATGTATTCAATTTTAATTACTTCAAGACAGGAATGCTTCCCATCAAAACTGCCAGAATTTTATGTTATCTTTTTTTCATTCCATTAATTATTTACCTTCAGTTTTAATAATAGAGTTAAGGGCGCTATATATAGCTTATGCTCTATCAATAAATCATGCTTGTGCGTCTTCATATTTATCCTATAAATTATAAGTACCAACACACTCGCGTAGATCTGCTAAACTAGCAAAGAAATTCCCACCAGAGCATCTCTAAGAGTCATTGCAGGTGAACTCAAACATTCCTCACTTAAGGAAAGCTATTTTATGAGATTTTAAGAGGTCGTCATTCTTGTCACAAGCCTGGACAATCTCTCTCTCCCCCCTTCTTCTAGCTCACCACAAGCAAATAGTCTCACGTGATTTTCTGGAGGATGGGTTTGATTTTCCAAAGCAGAGAGAAGCATGAGAGCCCACAGCCAAAAGCTTTCTCACTAGATGATTGTAACAGGAAAGGGATCCGAGTGACAAAGACAATATGGCAGTGGCCTTTGTGGGATCAAAAAGGGTAAATCTGTAAATGCAATAGTATTATTATTAATGACCTTCCCAGTACACGCAGGGGGCCTACAGGAGAGATGGGGAAGGACTCTTTATCAGGGAATGTAGCAATAGGATGAGGGGGAATGGTTTTAAATTAAAAGAGGGGAGATTTAGATTAGATACTAGAAAGAAATTTCTTTCTGGTACTGGAACAGGTTGCCCAGAGAAGCTGTGGCTGCCCCA
>BJBW01006965.1:43996-120414 GCA_004320125.1 Scolopax mira | reverse complement strand
TGGTGGGAGGTGTCCCTGCCCACGGCAGGGGGGTTGGAACTGGATGATCTTTAAGGTCCCTTCCAACTCTAGCCATTCTATGTTTCTATGATTATCTGTGTTGAAGAGATAATAACTATTGGGACGAGTTGTCGAAGAAGCAGGTGACCAAGGAGACAGATTCTAGTGGTTTGTTGCCAGAAGATAGAAACTGAAGCGGAGGACAGAGTAGCTGGAGAGCAGGGTGGTGAGCAGCACACAGGTCTGCTTGGGAATGGAGCACAGAGGGATTGATCTAAGATACAAGTCCTTACTTGTGTTCCCTTGTAAAAAAGAGTTGAGTCTGGTTGGACAAAAAGCTCAGTCGCAGGCTGTTACCTGTGCTAAAGGTTCAACTCGGAGAGGAGCTAAGTGTTGAACTCAGGAGGAATGGTAATACATCATCCCTCAAACGATGTATTACCATTTGGTGCACATCAACACCAACATCTGCAGGAATCCACAGGGCAGAGTGAGAGCCCTGAGCCAGCTGAGCAGGGACTTACCCCCAGCAGCATCAAGCACAGCACGTGAAAAAACTACACGTGTTCTTAAAGAAATGTCCGTGCACGAGAGCAAAAATGGAGTGTGAGACATCAGCGGTGGCTTTCTTGCTGGTGGGAGAACATGATAGCAGAGATGGGGTATGTGTCCAAATATCCTCAGAGATCCACCTACAGAGCCTTGAGTGGCTTTTTCTGCAGTTCTGGTCCACTTTTGGGGTGGAACCCTGGGACTCTGTGTCAGAAACATCTCACTGAGCAAAGGCTGCTGGCCATCCCTGGGACTAGGTGAGGTAGGGATGTTTTACATCAAACCTCTATTTGCTCACCGATAAAGAGCACGCGTCCGTGCCCCGTGTGAAGTGATTTCACCGTGTAAGTGAGGGGGAAGGGTTGTGTGGTTTAACAGCCCCAAACAGCGGAGTATTTACTCATCTCTAGCACTGCATCTGCCAAACGTTATGTTGGCTTTTGACAGTTAGCATGGGATTTCCTCTGCGTTGTTTGTTTTATCAATTGTTTCTATAGAAATGCCATTTTTATCAGACTAAGTGGGAATATCCTGCAGTAACACCCATCTTGAGCAAATAAAGGTTTTTCTCGCTCAGTCCATACAGCATATCGCTATCACACTGGGTTTTCCTCCTGGAAAACTGGCTAAAACACTCTCTCTGTGTTCTCACAGCTGAGACCCCAGAGAACAGAGCTGCTGTGGAACCTCCAAAGGGCAGTCAAGCAAATGTGTTTCTCAAGTCTGGTCACTCAGACACCACCTCTGAAGAGTCTTGCAGGTGGAAATCAGCGTTTGCACAGACGGCGGGTGCATCATCATTGACAATCACTGCTTCAGGGAAAGGCTTAAATGAGAACGGTCCCTGAGCTGACCCCTGGCCCCTCCTGCCGCTGAGGAGAGCAGCATTTCTGAAATTCAGCTTCTCTGGGCTGAGGACAGTGCTTCTCCTGTCTGCCAAAATCCGAGCAACGTAATGGATGCACTCAAGTCTGCCGTCATAGATTTTAAAGGAAGCCTGTCAAAGTGCCTAAGCCTGATATTTCACGCAGTTTAAGACAGTTTAAAGCACTGGATGTGCTCAGATGATTATCCTCCGTGGCAAATGTCCTGAAGAACTGGCTGCTTTGTTGGCAATTCAGGATTTGTTCCTTTCTTCTCTTCAGATTTTTTACTGTTGTCTCATGGGGAAAAACCCCTTACACTTCCGCACCTGAGCAGGACAAAAGTGATGCACGTGTGCTTTATCCAAATCCCACCTGTGCTGGCCAGAATATATACTGAAAGGAGCACCACGGGAAGCTCATCTCTCCCAGGCTTCAACTCTCACCCCTTGGGAACAGAAAGCGTGGCCTCTGTGATGCACTGGTTTTAGGGAGCTCAATATTCAGCATTGGTGCCTGCACAGCAGCTCTGTCCTCCTGCCAGTGGACCCCAGCCTGAAGGACTTAGCTCTGAAAAGCTGTGCTAATGCTGCAGGATCTGCCAAGAGTGTTTAACAGTGATAACGTGCTGATGATTTAAGTGGTCTGGGAGAACTCACTCAGTCACACAGGGGGTTTGCCTTCATCTTTGGAAATGCAAAGGGCAAAGTAGTGGGTAGCTGTGCCTCATCTTCAGGAGTACTTGCCCATGGAGTCTTCTGAGGCCAGAGGTGGTTTCCAATCTCCTCAGGAGTGACATGAAAAGCTGTGGGTTCCCAGAGGAGCCTGCTGGCGGTGTGTATTTCTGCTTCTCAAGTAGCAGCACACACTGCTTCACCCAACTTTCTGGCTGGGGAGAGACAAGCAGCCAGAAACAACTGTCTGAAAGGACAGAGCAGCAAGGTGGAAGAAACACCTGGAAGAGGGGTATTCTAAGGAAACTGCCAGAACTCTGTCATATTACATGGGGTATCTGATATCTAGATGTGGCACTGGTACATGGCCACTCTGTTGCCACCTCATACACTGAAGAAGTCCTTCTACTGGTCTTCTGCAGGGTAGGGACTTGCACCCTTTCCTTCCAGAGGCTCAGTGCTTGTGAAGTTTGGCGTATGCCTGGCACCAGGAGGCGACTGTTCCCTCACTGGTGGTACTTGGTAATGGAAGTGAAGTCATCAGAAAGCTTCAGCTGTACACGCTTCTCTACCAGGTTGAAGTGAAAGCATCTTCCTAGAGTGCTCTCTTATGCTCATGGTTTGTCTGACAACAAGTTCTCTTCAGTGTTGGATGGAAGGGTTTTTTTATTTCATTTTCAGAGGCATTCACATCATGATCTCATGACAGTTGCCTATGTCAGCAGCAAGGAGGCTGAGGGTGGCCTGAGGAAAGTTCACAGGCAGAGAGCCCCTCTCCTGTTAGTGGCTGGTGGTGCCACTCAAACACCAACATTTAAAAGTCCTTTTCTTCAGCATCACAGTTTCAGGGGAAGCAGCAGAGATCACTCCAGTGCTTGCTCAATGTCACTGTGTGGGAGCATTGATTGCTCAGATGTGCACCTTTTCATCTTGGTTTTGTCACTGAGGGACACGTGTTTTAAGAATCTCTTTGGCACTGGACAACAGCCCTGAGCGCTGGCAGGCTGCCTTCTAGAGACATGCAGCAGCAACTGCCCAGCTTTCTTCCCATGGGAAAATGTTGGGAACTCTCCAAATTATCGACTTGGCTCTGGAATGGCACTGCCCAGATGGCCGTTCTGCATCAGAAGTTGTGAGCCGTAGAGGTCAATGGATAGGTTTGGGCTTCCAAGTTTAACTTGGGAAAGAAGCTGGCCAAGCCTCATGACAGTTAGGTAATTCCTGCTAAGGACCAAAGGTGTTTGCTCTTCTTCCAGCCATATGTGCCATATTTTGGTGCCTGGGGCCACCAGTGTTTTGCCTAGCCTAGGATCACTCCTCTGATCAGCCACTGTGTCTAAGGACACCTCTTTCTTAATTAAGGTAACATGTTGTAAACAGATTTTTCCATTGCTACTCACAGTGATTTACAAAGCCCCTCAGAGCTCAGGAGAGATGATCTGGGGAATCAAATTGACCGTCATTGTCCATAGCATCCCCTTAAAGTTGGGGTGCCTCCGTGGTATTTTTTAAGATTCTTTGTCCTCATTTGCTGCAAAGCACTTTGTGGATAGGACCTGGGTAGCATTAAGCTACCAGCTCCCACTGGTAGCTCCCACTGAAAATCGGGGTACATCAGCTCAGGCTTGGCACAATGCCTCAGAGGATGCCTGCTGCCTGACTCTCAGAGCTTCTGCCCAATTTTATGCAGGTGTGTTCAGTGTACATGAAATAGGAAATGTCAGCACCTGGAGAAAACAAAACGCCTGTGCACAGAGAAGGGCAGAGGCAGCTCTAGGTCCTTCATGCTGCCCATGGCCCTTCATGTCCTACCTAGGGCTGAGAGGTAGGGCTCTGTCAGTGGACGTTGGAGATGTCCTCCCTCACCAAATGGGAAGAATAACAGTATGAAGAAGCAGAAAAAGAGAGGTTGGATTCTGCTGCAATACAGTTAACAGAGGAATAGCCTCTGCTTGTTCCAAAGTGCTTCTTGGGAGTGCAGTAAGAGGAGATACAGCTCTTGGTGACAGTGATGGGGACAGATCTAGGAGAGATTTCTCAGGACTCAAACATTGAAAAAGCTGGGAAATTCGAAGTTGTGGGGGATGGCGATTGTTCAGGTACTGAAAATAGCACATCAGAAGGAGCAAGATAAGGAAAATAAAGAAATATGAGACAGGTGCCAAATTTGAAAGGCACAAGCCAGAGAAATGGATGGGAAGAGAGAACATTTCATTCTGCAAGGAATGAGTGAATGTCAGTGCAAATTCTGGCATATCTGCACAATGTGGCAATAACATCACTGAGCCTAGAGCTTGAGAGTAGGCATCAGTGCCACCAGGAAAGAGATGGTAGGAGGCAGGGCAGGAACATCTAAGAGAATGGGAGGGAGACAGCGTGGAAGCAAAAAGCCTAGAGTGCAGAGATGGGTTGAGAAGTAAAAAGGAGTCAATGAGCAGTACCAGGAGGTGACAATGGTGGGAGATGGCAAGGAATGAAGAGCACTTCGCCCCTCTAGAGATGGCCCTTGTCGTGGGCCTCATGTCTGTGTGGGTGGCACCCATGCTCTCCAGCCACGCTGGGTCCCCAGAGGTTTTGTATGTTGGCTGTTAAAGCCCAGGCCTCTCTGGACACCGAGGCTGCTGTTTACACCAGGGGTGCCTATGTGCCAGGGGGTACCGAGACCACCCAGCTCATTACATGCTGCTAATTGGAAAGGCATCACACAACAGGCTGGTTGTTCATCCCACTGTGGTCCCTGCAGCTATGACCATGAAGTTGAGAGTCATTTGTCTTATCTAAGTCAGAATGCCCCTCAAAACGAGGCATCCTTTGTCAACACCAACATATCAGAGTATGCAAAGACTTTACAACCCAAGAGACAATATTGCCTTTGTCCTCTTTTCCTCTAAGAAGGCAGCAAACTATGAGCACTGGAGGATGTAATCCAAGTGCTAATAAATTATTGATGTCTCCCTTCAGCTTTTTACTTACTAAAAGGATATCAAAGCTCATTTTGTGAATGGTCCAGGCAGATTCTCTTTGGCTATATCCACAATTTAATTCACAAATAGAGTATTAAACGTTAATATTGAAGCAATGCAGTGTTCTCTCTTTACAGGCTTTGCAAAAGGTAATAGACGTGGTTTGGATTACAGACTCATAAACAGATACAGTGAAGGAAAGGCCACTTGTGACTCCAATAGATGATTGAATTTGTAATTTAAAAAAGGCAGAGCTTATTATTAACTAGGAACACGCTTTTCTTTTTTTTTTTTTTTCCCCCAATGTATATTAAAAGCCTGATTGAAAGCCGGTTAAAATCACTGTACTTGCTCCTTACAGATAGTCTGCATAGTTCTTTGGCAGCTCACGCAAGATGTAGGACAGTATAACTTACTTTATAATTAGCAATAGCTCCTCTTTTCCAATATGCCCATTTGCATTAGTCAACTAATAAACCATCTGTATTAAAAATACTCTTTCCATTACTGTCAGCTTCAGGGCAGCATGTGGCAATTTCTTAACAGCATATATTAATTTACACTACTTTTTGGAGCGGCAGAGAAGTGATTCAAAGTCATCGTACTGTGATTTCCCAGGTAGGAGTCTCGCCTGGACAGAAGGCTTAATGTTCTCCTTTCAACAGAGTGCTCTGTGAGTTTTGGTGGCCAGAAATGCTCAGGAGCTTGGGAGCTGTCTCATCCGACAGACAGACACCAAGCTCTGAGGTATATCTTAAACCGGTGGCCAGGCCTCTGCAAATTTATGCCTCGTCTCACCGAAGAAGAGCAGAACAAAATCAATCCCACCTGTCAAAGCGGTACGATGGAGAAGGGGTTGTCAGAAGGGATTGTTTTAAGAGGGGTGCTCTCTGGGTGACAGGGGGCTGATCTCCAGCTCCTTCTTGCTCTGAACGGAGGCGGCAGCGCCGCGGCTGCGCGTTGTCTCTGTTGGCTCCTCTTGCTGTTTAGCAAGAACGAGTGACCAGGCACTAAGCCCAGAAGGGAGAGCTAATTCTTGCAATATGGTATACGTATTTGGCAAGCCAGCCTGCAAACCCGCTCGTCACATTTTTGGTGCTATATACATAAATATTCATAATTAATCTGTGTTAGAATAGAGTGGAAAGCTTCTAAAGAACAAAAATAGCCCCTTCAAGCAGCTCATACTGGTGACACTGATCCTCTGCATTTCTGAAATTAAAAAAATGAGCTTCTTTGCACAGATTTTGCTGTACTCTCTGGGATTCAAGCTTCTTTTTCTCCCCTGTTCCTTCAGGTTGCGAAGACGACCTTGATAACAGAGATTGATGCCTTGAATCTGAAGCTAGAGAGGCGGAAGCAAAGGCATCAGGTGAGAGATGACATTTCCAAAGCTTAAAAATCAGGGATAGCAACCCTTCATTTTCCCTTCTCCAGGTCTCCTTCATCTTTAGGCTCTTCCCCATGTCTAGGTTCCAGGTACTAGCAGAAGGCTGACAGGATCATAGAATGGTTTAAGTTGGAAGGGACCTTAAAGATCATCTTGTTCCAACCAGGATGGCAGCTGGGAGGACATACACACCAGTGCCTTCCAGATCAAGAGCCTGAATTCAACTGGGGGCTACATACCCTGAGGGGCAACTTCATCCCTTAAAGGCAGAAGAACCAACTGGCCAGCCCTTGGCACTCCTTACAGCCATAACCCAAGCAACCGTTGGGATTGGTTTAGATGAAATAAATCACAGTTTATTCAACATCAAAAGCAGAGTGTCTGTGGAAATGAAAATAAATTAAAAACTTTCATTAAGATCTTCAGGCTGCCCCAAAGCCCAGCGGGCATTAGATGTATTTATTAAATAGAGGTGACTTCAGAGGGGGATGGCAGACAAATCTGACAGGCTGAGCTCTGCCAGGTCTTTGTTTTCCACCCTTGTCTGACTCAGCTTTTCAGTTTGATGCTCCTGCTCCTGAGCTGCTTGGCCTGCCCGGCTGGCACCTCTCAGGCTGGCTGTGCCCCCAACTCCAGAAAACTGTCACCCCTTCTGCCTTACCAGATGGGGGTGCTTCTCCACAGCTGCCTTGCGATACCCCGAAGCCCTTTTTTTCTGCCTCCCTTCCTCCCTTCATCGGTGCCTTTAACTGCTGATTTTTAACAGTCCCTACGAGTAGAAATTTGGCACAAATACAACGTTCAGCCCAGATTTCTTAGTGCAGAGTTCTCTGGCTTGGCACGTTTCCCCTCTAACCACAGCACTCCATCATGCCCCAGCTCAGCCACAGACACCCGTTTCATAGTGTATATAAGGTGACTGAAACAATCTAGACAAACATACACAGGATGACCAAGCAGAGCAGGGGTTTATAGTTTCTCTCTTTTCCTATAGATTTTGGTGGGTAAGTCACTGTCACTCCTTATGCATTCTTTACAGCTCCTTCCTGTCTCCCAGATGTGACCTGTTCCCTGCCCATTTGCTGGGATTATTCCCAAGAGATCATTTCCCGTTGTGCCACTTACAGAAAGGAAACGGGGTATTTTAAATGTGCATTTTTATGCGGTTTACAAGCCTGCGGTGTGCTGCCTCCCACTCTGTGTATATTGGATGCAGGCAAACAAATGCCATTCCTGCCAGGAGGAGGTGTCATCAGGAGAGGACAAGGCACAGGCGGCTGCAGTAGATGCAGTAGTGGCAGGAGATGCACCACAGTGTGATCCAGAGCCACGGGAGACAATTGTCTGCCATGGGCATCCTGCGCCTCCAAAAATGGGTGGGTTTCTCCATGTGGCATCAACTAAGACTTGTCCAATGCAATACCAATACCAATGAATACCCCAAAAGGCAGATTTAGAGGAAATCTGAATTTCTGCTTCTACAAAATGCCAGCCTTGAGGCTTTTTTTTACTCTCTACATTCACACACACCAAGGGAACAAGACTGTTCCCTGCTCTACAGTGCTTCTAAGCAACCTCTCATGCAGCCCGAGAACCTTGAAACTGGAGGTTTCCAGACCAGCCTGCCTGAAAAGCAGCAAAGGTGTTGTGGCAGGAGTTGAGGTGCGAATGTTTTTTAAGGTAGAAGGTTGAGGCTTCGAGTGGGCTCGCTTTTGCCTGTTTGCAAGATTTTATGAAGCATTTGAAATACACACTGCTCCAGGGCACGGGGAGAGAAACAGATCCAGGCAGGGAGCGTAAGGGAACATGAGGCAAACATGCAGAGAGGAGATGGTGCAGCACACCGGCCCTGGGCAGCAGGAGAGCAGATAATGACTGGATGCGGGTGGGGGGGAAGAAATACGGAGGGTGCAGGGAGTTTGCAGGAGGCTGCTGTGCGGGGTGGGGGGTTTGGGGATGGGGGGGCAGAGCTGCCCTAAGGAAAGGCTCAGGATGCTGAGGCAGGGAGGGGAGGAAGGGGCAGGAGCAGCAGGGTGCCTCCAGCCCCTCTGCCAGCTGCTCCTCCGGGAGAACGGAGGGGGGCTGCATCCCGGAGGGATCCCGGGAGGGCCGGGATGCTGAGGCAGCTCCGCGACAACGCTCCTCTCGCACTGGAGGGATGAGAGGGATGGGGTTGCGGGGGTGGGCGGGGAGGGAGGAGAGGGAGGGGGGGAGAGGGTGGCTGCTGCTGCTCCCCGGCTCAGCCCGGAGGGGCCGGGGCAGCCTCAGGGCTCCGTCCCGCCGCCGCCGCTCTCTGCCCCCCGGTGCGGGAGTCCAGCGACCGGGGAAGGGAGCGGGGCATCTCCGTCCGGGCGGCGGCCGGGCAAGTTTGTCCGGCTGCGCCGTGCGGGAGCGCTCCCCCGGGGCAGCCTTCCTCCTCCTCCTCCTCTTCCTCCTCCTCCTTCCGCCGGGCCGCGTCCCGCCGAGGGGTTCTACCGCCAGCGCGGGCGAGGTGCGGGGGAGAGGTGGGAAGGCGGGAGAAGCGGCTGGGGCCGAGCTGCGGGCGTGAAGATGCGCTGAGGGGGGGTGGCCGGTGGCAGGGGTGCCCCCGGGGCGGGGGGGGAGACACGCACTTTGGGAGGGGGAGCGAAGCCCACCCGGAGAAAGAGACGGGAGTGGGCACCCCGGGAAAGGGGGCAGGAAGGGGCACCCCCCCGGGAGGGGAAGCAAAAGGGTGCCCCGGGGGGGGGGGGGGGGGGGGGGGGGGGGGGTGGGGTTGGGAGGGCGTCCCCCGGGAGGGGAGGGCGCACCCCGCAGCTCCCAGCCTCCCGCAGAGGCCGGGAGTCGCCGGGCGGCCGCCTGCCCACCTGGGGGGGCCGGGAGCGGCAGGGACACCCCCACACACACACCCACCCCCCCCTCCTCCGCCTCGTCTTTTCTCTCCTCCCCTCCCCTCCGCCGCCTCCCTCCCTCCTTCCCTCCCTGCCCGCCTGCCTGGGATGGTGGAGGGAGCCGGGAGCACCCGGCGGGGCGGCCCTGGGCTCGGGGGGCTGCTCGCCCCGGCCCCGGCCCCGGCCCCGGCGCGGGGGGGCGGCCCGCGGGGGGCACCGCCGTCTCGGGGCCCCGCAGCCCCCGCCGCCGCCTCCGCCGCCGGTGATGGCCAAGGATGTCCTCGGAGGGGGAAGCCGAGGCGGCTGCTGAGAGCGGGCCGGGCAGCACCCCTGCCGCCGTGCGGGAGGAGGTGAGCGGCGGCGGGGGCGCCCGCCCCACCCCGGGCCGGGGAAAAGCGGGGAGGGGGGCTAAAAGGCAGCCCGGCCGCGGGGATGGAGGTGCGGGACGGGAGTGGGGAGAAACGGGGGGAGCCGCGGCGGGAGGAAGGTGCCCTGGTTGGGGACGTCTGGGAGCTGGGGGTGGGGGGGCGAGGGGGGAGCCGGGGAAGCAGCCACAGCTCGCCCGCCCGCCCGGCTACCTGCAGCCCCGCCGCGGGGGGGGGCCGCCAGCCACCGCGGTGCGGTGCGCGGTGCGGTGCGGTGCCCCGCCGCGCCCTGCAGTGCCGGGGCCTCCGGCGGGACCCCCCCCCTCACCGCCCCCGCGGCCACCCCAAGCCCCCGGGCCGGCCGGGTGGTCGCAGCCGGGAGGCCGCTTGGCTGCGGGGTTTTACCGACGGGGCCCCGGTGTCGGGCTCGGGGCGGCGGCTCGGCCCCTCGGCCGAAACGGTGCAGTCGGGGCGGGGTGGGGGTAAAGGGGGTCTGGCCGGTGGAAGTTGGGGTAAATATGCCCCTTGGGGTTTGGCCTTGCTGCTGCCCTGGGACTGCTGAAACGGTCAAGAAAACTGCGAGGCGCTGGTGTGAGTGGCAGGAGGGGCACATTGGGGGTGAGAAGGGGCTTCCAGCCTGGGCTCAGTGGCTTTCAAGCGTTGGGGGCCGAAAGGAGGAGGTCACCCCTCTCCTTTTCCCTGGGGGCCTAGGCACTCCTGCTGCCTCATCGGGGGTAGGAAAGGCTGCAGAAAAATAACAGCTCCCTGTGTTTCTTCAGACCAGCTGGGAAGCGCTTACCGTGGCCTCGCACATCGTAGGGAGGGAATGATGGATGTGTCTGAGCCTTGACACAAAAAAATCCCGAGCCACAAGGCATTGGCCCAGACAGAACTGCAGGGCTCCGTGGCAGTAAGTGACAATGCAGGTACAGTCCTGCACCTTGGGGACAGCAAGCTGTCCTGTGTCAGGGATGCCTCAGATTGTCTTCTGCGCCTAACGTAGCCTTTGCTCCCGACTGTTCTGACAGGTCTACCACGTACGTCATGTAGTCTCCATGTGCCAATCATGGAAGCGACACTGAACTTTCTTCATAATACAGAGTTGAAAACAAATGTATGTGCTGCCAGGGATGCAGAGAGCAGCCTTAAAGCAAGGCAGAGAAAACTGAAAACAAGGCAACCTCGGAACATTGCTGCGTGCAGCTGGTCTGCTTAAAGCTTTTGTTAACAGGTCCCATGGCTCATCAACAGTCTTACGGTCCTCTACTCAAAATCCAGTAGCCTCAACAAAGCCCCTGGTGAAGCTGCAGTATACTTAGACTAAAACCAGCAGTTCCTAAAATAGTTATAATAGAAAATTGCCTTTGCAGCTCAGGTTGGAAAAAACTGTCCTCCGTGGGTAAAAATTAGGGTTTTCTCCTGTACAATTGCTTTTTGACACGGTTCACCGCAAAGAGCTGTGGCTGGATCCAGGATACAGCTGCTGTTCCAAAGGTAGAGCTCCCCAATGTAATTATGGCTCTGCAGAAGATCAATAGATGGTTAATGCTGGAAGGGATTTTTTGATTTATTTGGTCTATGACCAGGAGCTACAGAAGGTTTTACAATATATTAAGTCCACCATAAAAACATCCAAGCCATTTCTAGACATGAGAGCACTTGATCTCTCTGCTAAGCACGTTATGTCTTGCTTCACTCATCCTGTTCTCTTTTTTCTTCTGTTTTGGTTTTTCTTCTGTTCCAACACAAACATTTTCACATTTGAGTCTATATCTCAAATGACTGTAACAGTGATATCTTAAGACTGCAATCCTACCATATTGGTCTTTTCCTCAAGCTTTCCCCATGTCCATGTAAACAGTCCTTTTGTGCTTGGACCTGCAGTTACAGTTAAATGCCCAGTAATAAATGGGCATTTCATGGGCTGCTCTATTAGTCTTGTCATTTATGGATTTCACTTAGGTCAAATGCATGGGCTTAAATCTTAACAGTAACTAACAATTGCCTTTATTAGGTAATAAATCAATATGAGATAAAACCCTAGAGAATTTGTCTGAAGTCTTAAGTTTTTATTCTTGAAAGCAGGGCATTGCAGCTGTGGAGCACGAAGGAGAGAGGTTTTCCTGCTGCGACCCCCATCCTCTTCTGCCAAGGGCCACTTAGGTTTACTGCTGACTTTGCTGAATGTCAGAGCAAGCCCTCAGATTAGCTGCCAGTATTCTGGTTTGGTTTTTGGTTTTTTTTTCTGTTGAGGTATTGATTGCTTGAGCTGGATGATCTGGTACAGCCGTGCTTTTGGTGGTGGTGTAGGATTTTACCGTTCCAGCAACTCTTGCAAAAAAAGACTGAAGATCTTTCAGGAGAAGGAATGTAAAGGACGTGCTTTTCCAAATATTTCAGTGATTATTGCTGTACATTGATTCTCTGGACATATTTGCTTTTGTTTTCCTTTCTGAGGTAGCAGAAGCTGCTGCTCTGTACTGTCCTGGTTAAGCTGAGGGCTGGTGGTTTTTCTTCTCTTGTTACTGTGTCAGCCTACACCTACACCAAAGAGTTGGTAGGGAGTTTTCTGCATTTCTGACAATTTACACCTCAATCAGGAAATGGTCTTAAATATTTGAATCTTTAACACTTAGCTGTAAATTGTTTTTCTTTTTCAGGAAAGTGAAGCTGGTGAGTACAAACATCATTTACTTGCTACCGTACCCAAGTAATCACTGAAGAAAGCTGAAAGCAGCCACTTGACATTTTGAAATACGTATTTGTCTTGTCTGTACCAGCAGAGTCAAACAGCAGTTTGCCATGCTTGGTTTTATCTTCTCTTCCATATGTAAGAACTTTAATGGGGCATGACAGAATGTAATCAGTTAAGCTATTTAAATAAAAGGGGGAAAGCTTCATGGGTTAATTTTCCTGAAACCCATGGTCATCGGCTCACTGATGGAGATGGTACTGAAGAGAAAAGCCACTTAAAACTGTCTCCGAGAAAAGCCACTTAAAACTGTCTTCTCTGTCTCTTACTGCCAATGCAAAATGCAACAGGAGCTCATTTCAAAAGTGCTATTTGGGTCACAACAGCACCAAAGGGTGCTACAATTTAAGAAAATCTACATACTGCTTGTTTGCAGGCTACAGCTTTACAGACTGTCAGGTCAAAAGATAGCTGGGTCATTCCTCTTTGGCATGCCACTGGAGAGACATCCTCTACTCGACGGATTAACTCCATTTAGTTCTCCAGCTTTTTTATCCCTTTCCTCCAATATGAATGTCAAACTTATTTATTTTATTTTTCAAGGCTTATTTTATGGCACTGAAAACATCAGGCATAAAAATCCCCTTAGATCTTAGACCGGGTAGCTTTAAATTGTCCTTATCTATGGGTTGAGGCATACTCATGGGGCTGAGAGGTGGTGGAGGAAACGAGGCAGACAACCCTCTCAGGTTTATCAGGCCTGCTGTAGGTACACCTTCCTCCCCAGCCAATCCCTATGGTCTGATGAACCCTCCTCCCTCGCAGATCTGCAGAAGGCCATTTGCTCCCCACTGCCTCTCTGGCCATCTCTTCCTCTAGAGCCTTATTGCCATCCCCAAGACTTCTGTGCTCGAGAGAAATGAACCCAGGAGCAGGGAATGGAGAGAAGAGAGGGCACAGGGCTTGTGATGGATGTTTATGTTGTTCCCTGCCACGGGACCATGGGCTACCAGTTGCCAGAGAGGGGCTATTTCCCTTATAAACCTCCCCACC
Organism: Scolopax mira; assembly: GCA_004320125.1. Lineage (NCBI taxonomy): Eukaryota > Metazoa > Chordata > Aves > Charadriiformes > Scolopacidae > Scolopax > Scolopax mira. Next base: position 106,992 of record BJBW01006965.1, on the reverse strand, counting down.
AAGAGCTGAGCAGGATGCTGAGCCAATGAGTGCTGCCAAGAGAAGAGCAGGAAACATGAGATGTGGCTCCTGGGAAACGTGAGATGTGGCTGCTGGGAAAGCTCCACTTTTCCTCCCCCTCAGCTATTCCAAAACTCTTGCAAAAGATCTGCTCAGCCTTGCATGATAGCTGCGGGTGGAAGACTGTCACCATCCCAAGTGTGACTGACTAGTTATTTTTTATGTAGTGCACGATATTCCCCCTCTTATGCGAGGGTCAAACAGGACAAGCCCCTTTCTACCCCTCCTGCCCGTTCATTCAGCAGATGTAAACCAAGGAGGGCACCTCATTCCTTGATCCAGATGGTCTCTCTCTGGTCTCTCTCATACAGACAAAGGAAAAAGTCCAGCAGCAGTGGTATTGGAGGAACTGGGAAGCATTTTTTCATGATCCTGCAGTTCCAGGCAATATTTGCATTGCAGATGCTGTCAGAAGAAAATCCATGCTGAGGCATCGCATCTTTTTTCTGCTTTTGTTCTTTTCGTTGTCCCACTTTACCTTCTGATCACGTGTCTGTTCTTGGTGCCCTGAAGTTGGCAGTCTTCTCGGCGCTTCACACAAGCTGTCGAGAGTTTTAAAAAAATAGATAGGAAACATCAAACGGATGTGTCTGAGCTCTGAAGGGCAGCCTGGGCTCCAGCTGCATGAGCTTCTACAGGCAAAGTCTTCCATCCTCTCTGACACAGTGCTCCCTTGCTGCCGTGGCCAGGACTGAAGGGAATTGGTCCTTCTGGCTGACTTTCCTGATTCCCTCCAGCTTGGGAATTTCCTCAATGGAATGCTGAGCTGGAGTGACTGGGGAGCTTGTGGAGCTCCACCGATGGAGGATTATAAGGACAATTTAGGCAAATAGCTGTTAAGCTGTAGATGTTGCCTCACAGGAGAAGGAGAAACTAGGTGACTTGGTGGTAAGTCTCCAACCTGATTTCTAATGCCGTTTTCTCAGGTGGACAGATGGTCATCTGATACCAGGGGAAAAGCAATGGATCTGCACACTTTTTTGAAGCCCCAAATACTCTCCGTGTTCTCCCTTTCCCCCTTCAGAGACCCCAGAGGATGATCTCCCTCCAGAAGGGAAGTGTGGATACCAAGGATGCTTTTCAATCAGTGCAAGCCATTGCAAGAGTGAGGTAGGAGGTATCTTCTCCCTAGGAACAGAGCAGGAGGCTGGCTTCCTCTCCTCTGTTTCTGTGCCTTGGAAGAAAGCGTCTCAAATCATTGCCAGTGGAAACGGAGATGACAAAGAGTGCAATGTCCCCAAGGAGTCTATACTTGTTTCTAGGTGTGCCCTAACACATAGTGAGGTAACTCCAAGAGCAGTGCCTGCCGAGCTATCGGCAGCACTAGAAGTCCCTTTCAGTTGTTACAGTGACACAGTTGTGACACTACAGATAAGGCTGTGTTTGATTTTTCACTTACAGCAGGATTCCACTTTTTGGAAAAGCGTGGTTAAGTTGTTAATTAGGTTTTTTTACGTTCCAATCATGGAAAATACAGTAATCATTCATCCATCTCCTCTGAGTTTAAGAACTGTGAAGTTAAAAATAGCACATAGCGAAGCTTTGCAGAGGTCAGTGGCTATAATGCCTTTGTGAACTCTGCAAAACTCCTAACGGGCTAACTTCAGTGAAGCAGCTTTGCAGAGAATGGCTGGCGAGGTGCTAGAGGGGGGATGCTGTGGGGTCTCTGCCACCAGCATCCCACAGTGGAGGTCAGGGGTAGAGGCTGCCTCCCAGAGCTGCCCAAGCCACCTCCTCCCTGAGTGCTCTGCCCCACAGCACGTCCCATCGGGGGCTGCAAAGGCAAGGGGGAGAAGTGCCTGAAAGCAGCAGGACAGCTGGCGAGTGGGAAGGAAAGCTGGAGGAGCCTGGCTCTGTGCAGCGCCGGCAGCTCAGCGGCACCCGTGGGTGGGCTGGCAGCCTTCCTGGCACAGAGTTAGGGTTGTGAAGGGGTGCCTGGTATACCTGGCAGCTGCTCTCACGGTGCCCCTGGGAGAGGATGGAGGGGTTTGACTTTACATCAGGTGAATCGTGTAAAGGCAGTCCCACAGCTCACACGTGGCACCGTTTCTATACGGCACATCCCGGCTCAGCCTCCAGCGGCAGAAGCCTTGTTAAGGAAAGGCTGGTAACACAGGGAAGGCAGGGGCTGGAAACAGCTGGCTGAGGAGAGTGGGGAGCCGTGGGAGCTGACAGCGAAGGGCAGAGAGCTGGTCACAAAGGGTCACTGCTCCTGGCAAGGAAGCTGACAGTAGGCAATTGGGGTGACTTGCAGGTGTGAAATCTGCATAACCTGACCTTACTAGGGAAGAGGATGGTCTCAGTCAGAGACTTCTGCAGGTCACAGCGTATTTGTCTGTGGAAAAGAAGTGATATGTGGCCACTCATTTGTGGCTGGAGGCCTTCTTCATACCCATGTGATTGATTGCCTTTAGGAACTGGACTGGGAATTGTGGAGGATGGCATTCGATTAGAAGTGATTCAGTGTGAGGCATCGGCATCTTACCGTGAGTAGCTCTCACAAACCAGCACAGTGTGTCTTGGAGAACAAGACCCAGAAGAGCCTGAGTGCCCAAGGCACAAGCCATGCTGTGCTCCCTGATCCTGCGATGGGCAGGGAGAACACTGAGTACCATGGAGGTTGGGGTGATAGCATCTGCCAGTAGGGTCCTGCCGATATGGGGGTCTCTCTGAGGACCAGAAAGATGGAGAACAGCCCCCTCATGGCTCTTCGGAGGTGAGGTGGCCAGTGCCTGGTGGAGGAAGGGGGTAGTTGAAGGTATGTGCTCAAAGGGTGGGGAAGGACAGTCTGTTCTGCAGGTCTGAGGTGTGCCATGGTCCTCTGCAGGGGACTGTCTGTCAGCAGGCCAGAGCAGGAGCTAAATTCCCACCAGCTGGTACTCTGAGTCGTGGGATGTGACAGCTCACATGCAGATGAGACGTCTTCCTGGAGAGTGCTGCTGCAATGCTCATGTGAAAGCACTTCATAAATGCTATTTTATCAGTGCCTTCAGGAGGTATAAAATGGTGTGCCGAAACCATGCCATGGGTCAAAGTCAAGTCAAGAAATAAAATCCAGGTGTCCTGGCTCCCAGGATCCCTTTTAACCATGAGGTGTTTAAATTAATTTCCAGTGAAGTTTTCACCTGCTGTGCTGTCACGTGTTATTGCAGAGTGTGTCACAGAGAGAAGCAGGAGGGAGAGAGAAGTGGTATTTATGATGAACCACCTTTTCTCACAGGGAAGCATTAGCTGCTGGGATACTACCTCATCTTAACTGGAGCACCATTATAAAAAAAAAAACAAACAAAAAATAATGGCACTGAGGTCCCAGCTGTGTTCAAAAAGGTGCAGAGACAGGGAAAAACACTCCCTGAATCTGACAGAGCAGCTGAAGCCCAAGCAGTGGCTGGTGTTATTGTGAGGGATGCTCAGCAATGTGAGGGACTTGGCACGGCCACAGCCTGGTCACAACAGCCCAGCATGGTTGGGCTGGCAGGTCCTCTGCCAAAGTATGACTGGCAGGCTCCAACTGGGAGGTCACATACAGGAAATGGGAAGGCTGGAGGTTGAGAGGTCAAATCAAGAGCCACCTTGTTCTGGTTTTACTATGTAAAAAGATAGCTTTGTGAAAAAGTGAGAATAAAATTATAACTTCATGGTCCTGGACAAAGCTTGATTCACAGTTCACTTTGAAAGACTTCTCCTGACTTCACAGCAGCTTGATCAGTCCTGGATCATCTTTCTTCTGATGACTCGAGAGATGTTTTTATCCCTGACTTAATCTCAGAGTGTTCCTTCAGAGTAAGCAAAGATTAAATTTTCTTAATAATAATGAATTGTTTTTCTCATTTGCAAAGTTTCTAAGCAGAGCCATTCAATGGGTAGGCTGCAAATAGCTGGTGAGGAACTAAGACTCCTCAGGCTTCTTCCTCACAAGGCTGTCTCCTCCCGGCTCCCCACTTTAAACCCCCCAAGGGAAACTGGTCTGTGGCTGTTGCCCAGCCTGGTTCCAGGTCAGTCCCTCACTTAGATTCATAGAATCATAGAATGGTTTGGATTGGAAGGGACCTTAAAGATCATCTAGTTCCAACCCCCCTGCCCTGGGCAGGGACACCTCCCACCAGAGCAGGTTGCTCAAAGCCCCATCCAGCCTGGCCTTGAACCCCTCCAGGGATGGGGCAGCCACAGCTTCTCTGGGCAACCTGTTCTAGTGTCTCACCACCCTCACTGTAAAGAATTTATTTCTAGTATCTAATTTAAATCTCTCTTCTTCCAATCTGAGGGAAGGTTGGGCAGGACACACAGTACCTGTGGCAATGGTGAGAACCCTAAAGCACAGGACATACACTCTTCAAGGATGTGAAGAGCACCTGCAAGCCCAAGGACACACGACTGGGAAGGCACAAGCTTTAGTACACACTGAACTGTGGCTCTACCATCCAGTGCTGCAGGCTGCTTGTTTGCACTGCACAGGAGAACATACACCTGCATTCCAGCATTCCTGTTGAACCCAAGTGAGACTTTGTCAAGCACATAGAAGCCAGCAGCTAGCTACTCCCCCCTTCTCCCCTCCCTGCTGTCCCCATCCACCCCAGACTGAGCAATGGGAGCTGGTCCCACCAGCCCTCCTGTTTTCCCTTGGCTGGTGTCAGTTTTTCCTTCAGGTCAGCAAAGCCCCTGGAAACACCGGTGCCATCAGCAAGGTGCACCTCGCTGGTCCCCTGGGGCTGTGGTACCCTTCTGTCACCTGCAGCTCACCCCAGGGTGCAGGGAGATGAGTCTGGCTTTCACAGGCTGGGGCACGCTGGAACCTGCTCCTGCCGAGGCGAGGAGCACTCTGCTCTACAGCTGCAGGATGGACAGACAGACAGACGCTTGCTGCCTTCAGCCCTTCCAGGAGCTCCCTGCAGTGCGGGAGCAGGGGCAAGGGCACCTGCCCAAAATCCTCCTGGCCACTGGCTGCAGTGGGGGGCAAGTGGCCGGCTGGGCATGAGGGAAGCTGCAAAACCCCGAGCAGCACAGCTACAGCTCATGCCAATCACTCGGTCTCACTAATCTGCCCGTGGCTGGAAGTTGCACCCCAGGAGCTTTCCTGAGGATACATGATGCTTTCTTTGTTTGACTGATAAATGTTGAGGTAAACCTCGTTATTATACCTGTGAAGTTTACCCTGTGTCTCCTAGGAACCACCGATATTCAAGGAGGGGGAGTGGGGAATGTGAGCTAAGTCTGAGGAGTATGCTTAAAGTATAGGAAAAAGAACTGTTATTGGAGCTACTCACTTGCTCTCAGGCAGCTCATATTCCAGCTTTTCTTTCCCAGTGAACTTATTCCCAGCATTGACATTACTGGAAAAATCCTCTGCCTCCAGAACATGCACTTTGCGTTGCTGCTGAGTCGAAAGCCAGTGGCAGCAACATCAGCAATTTGGGGGAGAAAAGGCGACGGTTTTGTTAGTGTAGCATTCTTGTGAGCTTGTGGGAAGCTGCCACAAAAATAGCCCTGATTTCTATTTTGCAAATGGTGACCGCTCTGTTGCGAGGTCCCTGGGCACAGAAGATGCAACTGCTCAGCTTTCCTCAGCGCAGCTTGCGGGAGCATCACCAGCAGATGTGGTGAGGGCCAAATTCTTCACGCTGCTCACATATGTACCCTTGGATATGTGTCCTGAGCAACCTTCCCATCCTGCTGTGACGTGCAACATATAGATTGACTGGGATCCAAATGTCTGTCTTTTCTGGGATTTCCTTTATTTTGGCTTGAAGAACTCAAAAGTAACCTGCGAGAGCTACTGCTGAATCTGACATTTTAGAGAGCTGGAGGCTTCTTCTGTCCCGCCTTCTGCTTTCCTCATCTTCAGATGGTGGCTTGAATTCATCAGGGTGAATGGTGTGAAATAACAGGCTGCCTTTGTATGGTACTTCAGGGGGAGTCCCAGCATCTGAAATTCAGGTGAATCAGCAAGATTTGTGCTTTTTCGTGGTTTCTTTTGTCCTGCGATTTGGCTCTGCTGGGGAGAGAATTTAATGCTACCACTTTGTGCATCTTCCCACCCTGAGATGTTCCCTCTGACAGCTCCATCGATGGAAGGAGGAGATTAAATCTCTGCAGTGACTTGAAAAACAAGAAACCAAACGATCTGTGCTCACCACAGGAGGGCAACTGCCGAAGCGAATGCCTGAGTCAGTGATGCTGCAGACACGTGGAGTGCGTGCAGGTTATCCTTTTCAAACCAAGGAGCACCATTTCTGCTTGGCATTGATGTCCCGAGCCCCACTTGCAGCAAGTTTTCATTCTCACAGTAGGTTTCGTGGCAGAAGAGCAAATGGTGCATCCAAAACATACGTGCAGCAAACGATGTGCTACGTGTGGAGGGAAGTTCTCTGATGCAAAATGGCTTTTTCTGTTGCCTTCTATCCCTTAAATTTTCCTTTCTCTCTGTGCTGGCAGCCATGCTGAGAGCACTTGCTACTGGCTCAGCGTGAGCCGGGGGTAATGGGTTTCTTGCCATTCAAGATGGGTAGCAGGAGAGATTTTGTTTCAGGCTCCCCAGGAGGGGATTTATGAGGTGAATGTTGTAATATTTCCCTTTTCCTTCACCAGGCCTTATTATCAGTGCCCCATGCGGAGCCCAGATTGGGTCAGATGGTGGAGGAGCACTTCTGCCCATCATATACCAGTGTCTGGTTTAGCAGGCTCCATCCCCACTATACTAATGAGCATCATTTGGCTCTGGAAGGCAATAAGAGCTTGTGCTCTGACTCTTCTCCTGCAGTTGTCTTCTCCTTGGTCAGCCCAGACTTCTTGGGCTGATCTTTCGCCAGGATCACCTGAGGAGCTGGAATATGATTTCTGCACCCACATCTGTTCATGGTTGCTTGGGGAAGGTGGGTAGAGATTTCCTTGCTGTTCTTGCATCACCCCTGTCCACTGCACAAATGGTGAAGCCTTTCTCAATACCAGAGGTTGGTCCTGGTGTCAGAGCTCACCTCAGTTATGGTGCACAGCACAGCCTAGGACTTGCCAGGCAAGGACTCACTGAGTGGTCCCTTCCGTGTTACGTCCTGCCGTGTCCATCGGGAGGTGGAATATTTTTCATTGCTCTCTCTTGATCGAGATAGAAGAGGTCTTGTAGATAGAGACAAAAATCTGCTTTCATCCAGGCAGGTCATCACCTGCCAAAGTGTGTGATTTGTGGTTATTGATTATTCTTTCCCTTTCATGTATCTCATTGGGATATACTCATCACATATAAATCTGCAGAGACAAATGAAATTGTGACTGGCATTCATTTATCAATGTTGTTTGTTTTTTTTCTTGTCACTTCTCTACTTTTATTTCTTCCGGTCCTATATCAGTCTTTCCCCCACTCTTTTATCCCCCATGGACAGGAAGATTATTCTTGATAAATAAAAGAGAAAGAAAAAAAAAAGAAAAGAAAAAGATAAGATTGACTCTTGGCTCACATGAGTAATCCTGAGCTGTGGGGTCATTTTGTTGCTGAAGACAGTGATAAAGTCACCCTGTAGACCCGAAGCCAGGTCTTGTCAGAGGGCAAGAGCACTCTGTGATGCTGCACATCCCACCGAGACACAGCTGCTGTGTCAGGACTGCGACGCGCTGTCACTTCTGTAGGAAGCTCTGCCCCAATTTAGCACAACCTTATCCCACCCCCTGTCTGTGGGGAGCAGATAGGGGCATAGATCTGTTTTTTGGAGAAGTTCCCAGCGGTGAGAAAGTAGCCATTCAGGACCTCTTTCCATGTCCTAGATGGGCCAGGAGGACTGCTGGCTCACATAGTGCTTTGGTGCTGTCTGGTTCAGTGTTCCCCCCATTTGATCCTTGCCAAGGTCCTTTCTCTGGGTCCATTTACCTCCTGCCCCTGCCCAGGCTGGCTGGTCTCCATCCTCACCAGCCAGCACCCATCCCCTGCCTCGGTGGCACTGGCATTTGGAGCAGGCTATCCTTTTCTCGAGCTTTTCCCACCTCCCGTGTTTCCCCTTCATTTCTCTTTTTCCATTCAGGCCACGTCTTTGCTACCCTCCGTTTTCTCTCATTCTTTCGTTCTAGACATGATAGCATTTTGCTTCAGCAAAATTGCAGCTCTTGAGGTCGGCCATCAAGGGCAAACACATTTACACGTGGGGTTTAAGAGGACAGGAAACATTTTTGGCATAATTTCCCAGAAGGAGAATTTAAATGCTTTTGAAATTGGGGAATCCAGATATCTGACTGTGAACCAGACACAGTCAGTCAAACTTAGGCCCCGAACTGTCAACAAAACAACCATTAGAATAAATTCATGCTGTGGCAGCATATTTTCTGCTTATACAGCTCATGCTGGAGTTCTCACAAAGACTGAAGCATGAAGTCTGACAGAAGAGGAGAAAGCCATATTGTCAATAGAGAGCTACAGAGAAATAGTAAACGTAAGGCAAAATTATATATCAAATTTTTAAAGACTTTAACTCCAAAATACATTGGTCCATCTCCTTTGGACTCTGCAGACTATTTCTTTGCCTCTATAGGGATCACCGTAACCATCTGCATGCCATAAGCAATACCGAGGCAGATAGAAGAAGAAATGCTTCAAGCCACCACTGCCATAGAGCTACTTCTGGAGTAAAATACAGCTAGTGATGAAGAGCATACAGAAAGCTAGTTGGCAATGTGCTCCACTGAAGCTTTGGGAGGGTTTCTCATAGTATTGTATCTAGAGTTGCATGTGGGGTGACTCCTGGCAGTGAGCAATGGAAGTATGAGGAGCACCTCAGTGTCCATGTAATGCCCACAGCCTTAGTTTTATGACTCCACTTAGCTTTGTGAAGACAGTTGCCTTGTATAAGTTAATGGGCTATTTAGCCATTAGATTGTCAGAGTTCTGCAGGAATAATTACCATATTTGACACTATCCACTGGAATTAAGTGTAAAATCACTGCTGGTAACATTTACAGTTGGCACAAACATTAGCAGGCTGGTCTGTAATGATGAGAAGAGCACTGTCCTACAGAGGGATCTGCTTCATTTGATAATTCTGTTATTCAATCCAAAGCCAAACCTGAAGTACACATTTCAGGGGGGAGAGTGCAGCCAACACTTCAGCTGTCCTCAGAGACAGTGACTCAAAAGATACCTGAGAGCAAAGCAGGTCAACGGCTGAACATGAACTCCTGGGGTGGTGCTGGGCAAAATCTACTCATGCAACTCTTGGAGACAGTAAAAAGAGGGAATGAGTGGGAATTGGGAGGCATTTTATGTTTTGGTATGATGCCAGTGAAGTCAGTGTTGAAGTCTTGTGTTCACTTGCAGGGTACAGATTTATGAAGAACCTTAAGGTGCTGGAGAGTGAGCCAAGCACCAAAAAGAGCTAGAAAATATGCTGTGCAGTGAAGGACTTCAAGACCTTGACCCATTTAAATTGTCAAAAAGAAAGCTGAGAGGTGTCATAATTAGAATGAAGAAGTATCTTCAGAGAGAGAAGGCAGTGCTGTGAAAAAAGTCTTTCATCACCCAGAGAATGGCCATCCCCACTGCCATGAACAGAGAGGGTTCTGAAGAGAGACAAATTTACAACGGCAGTAGAATTTCATCACCAGAAAAAATTACAAAGGGGATTGCAGGTTCTTTGTTTCTTTTGGTCTGTCAGTTAAAGCCGAGAGTCCTTCTGGAGGATGAGCTTTTACCAGCCACGAGTTACTGGGCTGTACATAGGACTGTAGAGTGAAATTGCTTCGCCTGTGAGATACAGGAGCTGTGGGGAGAAAGTGTAGTCTCTCGCAGTCTTAAGGTGTAGATGGAGTTTGTGTTGCAATAGAAGCTGAACCAGAAGAGCCTTGCAAAGCTGAGAGGATAAATTCCTATAACTACCTGTAAGTGCTAGAGATCTGTCTGGCTGTTTACTATCATAAGGATCCCCGCCATCACTGAGGGACAGCCATGTGGCAGTGAGCAAGTCCTGCTGTCAGACATACTCATATCTGGAGGTCAGCAGAAGCAGCCAGACATCACCGGTACGACAGAGGCACCAGAGTTTCAGGTTAGGCACCCAAAAACCTGAGCTGTCGGAATCAGTCTGGGCTTCTCTGAGCATGGCCCTTCCTGCTTCTGCTAATGAGGGGGCTCATTTGGAAAAATAGGAGCACCCAGACCACCTCGACCTGTGCTCCAGGAAATTCAGTAGTTCTTATGTACCCCTCAAGGGGAGGGGACCTAGAATCATATGGGGTTGGAAGGGACCTCTGGAGATCATCTAGTCCAACCCCCTGGCCAGAGCGGGTCTACCTAGAGCACGTTGCACAAGAACTTGTCCAGGCAAGTTTTGAATGTCTCCAGAGAGACATTCTGTCTCCTTCTCTGGAGACTCCACCACCAATCTGGGCAACCTGTTCCAGTGCTCTACCGCTCTCACAGGAAAGAAGTTCCTCCTCATGTTTAGGTGGAACTTCTTATACTTAAGTTTGTACCCATTTCCCCTTGTCCTGTCACTGAGCACCACTGAGAAAAGACCAGCCCCGTCCCACCCTTTAAGTATTTGTAAGTATTGATCAGATCCCCCCAAGTCTTCTCTTCTCCAGACTAAAAAGACCCAAGCCCCTTAGGCTTTCCTCATAGGAGAGATGCTCCAGGCGCTTAATCATTTTTGTGGCCCTTTGCTGTACCCTCTCCAGCAGTTCCCTGTCCTTCCTGAACTGGGGAGCCCAGAACGGGACACAGATGGGGCCTCCCCAGGGCAGAGTAGAGGGGCAGGATGACCTCCCTCCACCTGCTGGCCATGCTTTTTTTGATGTGACCCAGGATGCCATTGGCCTTCTTGGCCACAAGGGCCCATTGCTGGCTCATGGTCATCCTGTTATCCACAAGAACTCCCAGGTCTTTCTCCTCATAGCTACTCTCCAGCAGGTCAGCCCCCAACCTGTACTGGTGCTTGGGGTTATTAGTGACATACGCACAACTTTCATGTCCAGAAATATGTTGTTCTGGTTTTCTAGCATCAGCCTTGCATCTCAAATATGCCTTTTAAGAAGAAATCAGGGTTTGAGGGGAGGTAATTCATTGCGTTCTTGGCCACCCCCACTGAAGTTGCTTGCAGGCTCACTTAGAATGGTTGCCAGCTGCAACTTGCCTGCCCGTGTCTCGGTGCTGGTTGCTTGCAAGGAGTCAAGGGATGGGTCAGAGAGCCAAAACCCTAGCCACCAGTCCCTCGCTCTCGCTACCAGAGCACGCCCGGCTCCAGCTGCTAAGCAGGGGATGTGCCAGACTATGCACTCCCCATCTGCTCTCTCTCCACCCCTTTACACTAGGGGAGATTAACAGCCCAAACGCTCTGTGAGCAGCACGTTTTAATGATTTTAATTAGGGTTGCTGCAGCCAGAACGCGGGGTGGGTGTGCCTGTGCAAGGGAGGCTCCAGGCCAGTCCTTGCCTACCTGCTTTTGATCTTGGGCATCTGCCATCGGAGGGTGTCTTTGAAGGCAATTGCCCTTTCAGCCACTGCCTGGATGTTTTATCATTTGCAAACTAAGTTTTGCACAGAACTTTCTTGAAAGAGAAATAATCCAAATGTTGCCAGCCTGGAAACTCCTGTCTGCTCCAGGTGTCAGCTGAAATTCCAGTTCCCCATTGGCAGTTAAGGCTTTCCAGACTATTTTCTAGCAACTGCGGCAACAAATTAAATAGCATCTATCATTTAGTGTCTCGGAAGGCTCCACGCCACCAGACAGAAAACAGACCATGAGAGGATGTGGAGCTGCTGCTTTGTTGTGTGTCGTACACGGATCCTTCCCTTTGCCTGAGATTTCTGGAAATGACAGCCAAAAATAACCCGAAAGCAAACATGGAGCAGTGTTGCAGGGTGGACCACCTGGGACTGGGGACATCTTTTGCATGGCTGTCCCCAACCCTTGTCCCTCTCCATAAGGTCCCCAGTACAGGCACTCCCAGTCCTCTTCTCCACGCATGCCACCTCGTTCCAATGGTATTTTCCTCATTTGTGCTGACATCTACTAAAGAATTTGGGAAATATTTTGTTGTTGCTGTTGTTCTTAAGTGTGGAAAAGTAAAATGAATTTTGGCTTGTGATTATGGATAGTTTGGGTAAGAGTTAGCAGGAATTTCCAATCCAATCAGGTGTGATGAGAAGGGAGGCCTCTGAAAGCTGTTCAGCAGCATACCAGAGAGTAGCAAGATGGTATTTATAGCGTCTGTTTTTAACACAACTTGAAATTCATAAACAATAATACTGACAGCTCGGCTGTGCTTCTTCGCAGCATTCCATCGACACCAGGAGATTTTTGGAATTTGTGCTGACATCAAAGCTGTTTGGGACCTTTTGGGTGAAACATTTGATTTGGCAAAGCCATCCCTCCTCACAGAAGTGATTGTATAATCACAGAAGCATTTGAATCAGGGGAGACCCTCAAAAATCATCTAGTCCAACTCCCTTGCCATGGGCATGGACATCTTGCACTAAATTGGGTTGCTCAAAGCCCTATCCAACCTGACCTTTAACACTTCCAATGATGGGACAGCCACAACTTCTCTAAGAAACCTGTGTCTCTTTTAAATATTCTGTCAGGAGGTTTCTTAGGTCAATGCTGGAATCAAAACACAAAGCAAAACCCCCAACAAGCAGGGGAGGAAGGACACCTCTCTTGATTTGGGCTAGAGACCCAAATCCATGAGTCCTAGATCACCAAGGCAAAGTGCTTGGTGACTGAGCCTCCATCTGTTCTCAGAGTTTCTGTTTGGCTCTGGCTTTGTGTCTTTGCTTTCTTCAATTATGTTTCTCTATTAACATTTTCCAGGGGTTATGCTTTTATTCCACATCAAACAACATAGATGCCGCAGCGTTCCTCAAAGGACACAGCTCCCGTTTGCTGGCTGGCCCAAGTTATCGTGGAAATTATTAGTTTCCTTAAGCATTTGTTGTACTCATCCAGAAATACAAGCTTGCCCCATTTCGATCTGAAACACTATGCACAGAAAGGAGAAAATTCCACGTAGTACCACAAACGTCACACTTGCAAGAAGGTGGTATGTTAATTAATAAAGTCTGGGAGCCACTGGTTTAACATATTAATGAATTTGTTACGCAGAGAGAGATGGAAAGATATATTTCCTTATTAGATGTTTGAATGTCTGATACTTTTATTGTAATTAAGTTCTACTTTGTGTCTTTCTTACAAACACTTTAATAGTTTTTTTAATAGTATAATTGTGTTAGATAATTATGTCAGAACAGGGAAGGAGAAATAATGGGATATAGTCCAGATGAAAGTATTCAGAACTTTAAATAGGAGGGACAGCCACAGGAGTAGACCCTGGAAGAAAGATCCTTTTATAACCGAGGATTTGAGGAGAGTGGGATCCGCTTAGGAGCAAAGGAGGGTATGAGACAGTGGGTCAGAAGAGCCAGGGGAAAAGAATCGTGTTTTTCCCAAAGGGTTTTGAACATGAAGGCCCTGCTGAACTGGACTGGTAGGTGTGTGAATCAGAGAGATGCAGTGGGCTCTATTGGCTGCATGTCTTCACTAATGCAAGGAGGAGAGAAGCTTTCTTTTTTTGCAGACTGCAGTGAGAACAGTGGAGGTAATCTGGCTTGGGCTGATCCAGCCTTTTCAGTGCAGTGGGTTGAAGATCATTTTTGAAGTGACAGAAATGTCATGGTGGACCTGCAAGCCCCTGAGCTGCTGCCAGCCCAGCATGTTGCTGCTCCAGGACCGGTGAGACCAGAGCCATCTCTTCTCCCAAAGGGGAGATTACATTTCATGGAGCTAAGCACATTAAGAGGCATTTGTCCCCTCTGATATGGCCATTGATAGCCCTAACCAGCAGGGCTGGTTGAGTCACCCCTCTGGCAGAAGCCAACCTGTGGGTTGTAAGTTGGACTACAGAGCTGTGGAGAGCACAGAAGCTGTTAGGCAAGAGCAATTAAATAAAGGGGAGGTGGGGATTGCAGTGCCTTTGGCAAATAGTGCCTTAATTGGCTTGGGACAGCCTTTTTGCATGGCTGTGCCCAGGGCCAGGCTGACAGCACTTCAAACAAATCATAGAAGAAAAAATTGGGGTTCCCAGAGCCTCATAGAGTACTTAAGCAGCACTCACCACCTTGCATTAAAGCTGACTGCTGGACCTCCTTTGCTGGGTCCGCTGACATTCTTCACAGTATTAACCATCCGTGATTTTATATGAGGTACCTATGGAAACCTGGCTGTGAACTTAAACTCCCACATTCAAATATTGCCCAGCTGTTTTCTTCTGCACAGTCCCAGTGACTGGAGTAGAGAGTAGAGAGATGTCCTGTTTTAGAATTTTGCTCAGAAAACCTTCAGGGCAAAAAAAGGGGAGAGGTTTGCAATTCTTCATTACATTCTTCTTTACTTTTGCATAACTATAGCACTTAAAAACTCTAAGTCTGTGCCAAGAAGAGACAAAGAATAGAAGACAGTAACTCCTGGTGGAGTTTCTATGAGTCAGGAGAGCCTGGGGCTCTGACCTGGGGTCCAGTGTACAGCTGGAGCAGGAGCCTAGATTGGGGCAGTAACCACACTGGGACAGAGCAGTGGCTATTTGACAAGAGTTTCAAGAGATGAAACTCTCCATGACTGCAAGTAGACTCAGGCATTCACCCCCCAAACTCCCATAATTGTTTTTCAACTGATTTAGGGACTCCCAGAAGACACTTTGTGGCTTTCATAAAGGTTTCCTGAAAAAGGCTAAGGAAAACAGCCTTATTCTTACCCATACTAAGGTCTTTTTATAGTCCTACCTACAGAGAAGTTATGTACTGTGTCCTTTATAACCCACTTAGCTTTTCTACACCCGTTTTGGCAACTATAAAGAAAATACAGCCCAGAATAATTATTCTTTATTCTGACACATGCACATGCATAAAAAGTTTGGGTTAAGAAAAGAAATTCCTTACCGATTCCTTCCGGATGCATCAGGAAAAACCAGAGGCCAGATTCTGCCCTTAGTCCCTGCAGATGGATACTGGAGTAGCTCCCTAAAATCAATAAAATTACACTGCACTTACAGTGTCAGATTAGAAGTTACAAAATGAAAACCAAACCCCATGAAGTCTAGCTTGGCAGTGCTCACAGCAAGCCAAAAGCCACTCTATATACTTAGAAGTGGTTCTCTGTGACAGAAAAAAAAAAAAAATGCAGTATTAAGCCTGACCTTATAGCCCTGCGAAGTCAGATGTCAGTTCTTCCATCTCATTGAGAAGACAGTAAACTCTTCTTTCTAGTGTCACCGCACTATTATTTCCTGAATCATGAGATGCTGCTCCTTAAATTCATTGCTGGTTGAAGATTACTTACTGGATCCTAACTGCTGTGGGTCTGAGATAAGCTATACTAGGGGACAACTTTGTGGAGAAAAGAAAAGAAGGCGTTTCCTAAATCTAACATCTGTTGGCATCTACGGAGTGGTTTGATGCATTAGAGGTGGCCCCTTGGGAGAAGAAGTGACAGCGTGCTTCTATTTTTGCATGAAATCAGGCTCGGCGCAGGGCATGATGATGCATGAATATCAGCATGTTTCTGCTTTCTTACTGTCATTTCCTCAGAGATAGGGGGGAGATGGCTGCAGCAAGAGGGACACAGGCAGCCCCTATAAGGGCAGTGGGGGGTCTTGCTTCATGCACTTTTCTACAGACGGGCAGCTGCCAGCCAGTAATGTAACTCACGCTCCTGCTGCTCCTTGCAGGGAGACAACTCTATTTCCGATAGCTGCTTGGCTCAATTTGGCATTTTTTATTATAGCCCAACGTAGCATGACGATGCAGCTGATTCACTGCGCCGTGGCTAGGGTAAGGACTGCCATCACACCATCCCGGGGGACGCAGTGGGAGTACAAGAGTGCAAACTCTGGCTCTTCTCCCAGCCCGACTTTTGGGATTTGAAAGAGAAGGATGTGCTACGTTTTAAATATTCACGCGTACACCCTTAGCTCTAGTGCTTAAGCTTTCAGGTGTTTTAGGTTGGAGCTAGTCTTCTAACCAGCCTGAAGCTATGCTGCACCATGCTGTAATCCTGACAATTTTTTCAACTAAATGTGCTTGAATCTAGTAATTTTCCTGATGGCTCACCTCCAAGAAAAATGGTGTCGATCATTTGATAGGTTTCAGGGTTGGGTGTGAGTCAGCTCTGAGTCAGGCAGCAGCTCCAGCTCCACAAAGTGCTGGTCCCTCTGCACTGGCATGACCCATGGACCTGCAGCCCTGCAACGGGCACTGCTCCCGAGCCTCCCCATTGGCACCGTGTGGGAACCCAGGTGATGGGCTCTCACATGGCAAAGGGGCAAGTCCACAGAACCACACTTTTGGCTGTTCACACGCTTCAAAGCCCTCTCAGCCTCAGAATATGGCAGGGTGTGTAGATGATGCTGGGTCCAGGTAGGGAGAAGGAGATGGGGTGCATCTCGCCCCTCACAGAAAGACTTGTCCAACCAGGGTGCAGGCACGGCCATCCCCAGAGCCAGGAAGAAGCAAGGAAGATCCGAGATCTGTCCCGAGATCTCTCTCTCCAGCACAGTGTTTCTGTTCATATTCACATTTGTATTTTAAGTAGGGTGGTGTCCAAGTCCTCAGGCAGTCGAGAGCAAAACCAGACACAGTCTTGAAGGCAACAGTCACTGTGTTCACGGTGCAAAGTGGTGTGACTGATGGGTTCCTTGCTCTCTCTTTGTCTTTCTCTCCTCCTCCCTGGTGCTGTGATTGAAGCAACGCCCGGTGAAGCAGTCCCTGAGCGCTTGCATGTGCCGAGAGTCCCACTGGAAATGCCTCCTCCTCTCCATACTCATGTATGGCTGCCTGGGTGCAGTGGCCTGGTGTCAACTGGCCCGGGTCACCAAGCTCAGCTTTGATAGCTCCTTCAAGGGCAAGTCCATGATCTACCATGACAGCCCATGCTCGGATGGCTATGTCTATATCCCACTGGCCTTCCTCTCTATGCTGTATGTGGTGTACCTGGTGGAGTGCTGGCACTGCCACGTCAAGAGAGAGCTGCAGTATAAGGCGGATGTGGACAGTGTCTATGAATGCATCAACCGCATGCAGCAAGCCACTCCATGCATCTGGTGGAAGGCCATCAGCTACCACTTCGTGCGGCGAACCCGGCAGGTGACCCGGTACCGCAATGGTGATGCCTACACCACCACGCAAGTCTACCACGAGAGGGTCAACACCCACGTGGCTGAAGCTGAGTTTGACTACTCTCACTGTGGATACAAAGACATCTCCAAGGAACTTCTGGGCCTGGAGAGCTACACAGCCACCAAGCTGAGGTTCACCAAGTGCTTCAGCTTTGCCAACATTGAGTCTGAGAACTCTTACCTGACTCAGAGGGCTCACTTCTTCACAGAGATCGAGGGGCTGGATGACTACATGGAGGTGAGGGAAGGCATGCAGCTCAAAAACGTGGACTTTAAAGAGCTTATGATGGCCTACGGTGACCCGGATCACCTCCCATGGTATGTGTCCCACTACGCTTTCTGGGTGGCAGCTATCCTGATGATCTCGTGGCCGCTCAGGGTGCTCATAGAGTATCGGACTGCTTATGTCCACTACCACGTGGAGAAGCTCCTGGGCCTGGAGTACACGGCACCCATGGCCACAGAGGAGCCCTTGTACCGGTACCGCATGCCCCGAGACGCCACGCAGGACAGCACCGAGCTGGAGTGGCACATCTGCACCAACCGGCAGCTGATCCCCAGCTACTCGGAGGCCATGCTCATGGACCTGGCCAACTCCCCAGCCTACAACAGCTACTCGGTGTGCCGGTACGGCGAAACGGCCCACGGCTGCGAGCGCTGCAACCGTGCCTCCAGCACCTCCTCCATCTTCTCCCGCCACGCTTTCCACAGCTGCAGCGGCAACTCCCGCCTCTCCCTCAACACCAGCCGCTTCTCCCTCTGCCGCGTCCACGGCTCCCACAGGACAGGCCTCTGGAGGAGCCGCAGCAGCAGCATCGCGGACCGGGGCTGCCAGGACGAGCAGTGCTGCTCCTACTCCAGCCAGCTGGCCGTCAACGAAAACCCCCCCACCTACCACGACGCCCGCTTCTTCCCCGTCCTGATTGTCCACAGGCCGGAGGGGCAGGAGGGGCGGCATTTCTACGTCAGGCGCTCCTCCTGCCTAGAAACCTCTCTGTGACAAGCCTCCAGGGTTTCTCTGCCCCAGGACAGGGCTTGTGGAGGCACCGCTGGTCCCCACAGCAGGTCAGCAGGACCACCTTCAGCGAGGACGCAGTCACTCTGACCACGGCCAACCTCATGTCCAGGAGCTTCTCCCCCACCTTCAGCTGCTCTCCCCTACTCATTTGTTCCCCTTCTTCCTTTCATCCTTTCACTCCTCACCCTTTCCCTGCCCCTCTGTTCCCTGTCTCTCCCTCCCATCCCACCCTCAGTCTGGGGGGGCTTTTTTTTTACCTTTCAGTCACAGCGTTTGACTGCAGTTGCCACTGAAGGATTTATAAAGCCCGTGTTTTGCAGTACATTTGCCCTTTTGGATGCCCTGCAAGATGAGGAACTCAGATAGAGCAAGGCGAAAGGCACGAGGCCAGCCAGAGTTAAGTCAGGAGGAGAATTCAGATCTGCAGGCGCTGAGTCACCTCCTGCAAACCCAAAACAAGGTGCTTTTTTTTTATTTATTTCATTTTCACCAGTCTTTTTTTCCTCTTCTCTGTCATTTATCCTCTCCTTTCTTCATGTTTCTTTCCCTTGCTTTACCTTCATCTTAATTTTTTAATTTTTTTTTTCAGTTTTCTTACTTCTGCTTTCCAATTTTTTTCTGGGATTTTGCAGGTGAGGATGTCTTTCAGGGTGTAATTGCCTTCCACTGGGCAAAAATAAGGTATTCACGGCACAAATGTCACTGGCTGCTGACACAACCACAGGCTACGCCCCTGGGAGATACTGAGGACTTTTTTTCCAGACTAGTGTCATGCACCAATAAAGCAAAAAGCCCTTTGCTCACCTTGTCCTGCCTGGTCTGCAGCAGAGACACTGCTGTGTTTCCAGCTGTAGTTAACCTTGTCCAGCTGCACCCCTGCTAGCAATCCTGGAGAGCTGTGATGTAGAGCAGTGCCCTGTTAGTGCCACTATTTTTAGGACTTTAGGTCTGGTTTGTGGTTGTTTCATTCCTACCACTTGCTCAGAGCAGCACGGGATGGACAAAGGGAGAGGGGCTGGAGAGGGAAAGGTAAATTTGGTATTAACCCTCCCACCAATAGCCTGGAGCTGTTAGGAAGCTCTTCCACCCACAGCGTCTGTTGGAGCAGTTGCAGATCTGCTCTGCATTACCCTCAGCTTTCCATGTGCCCTGGGGAGAGGTTTTGGCCCGTAGCCCACCACCACCTTCCCACTTTCCAGGTGGGATGCGGTGCCACCCCAGCCCCAGGCAGGGAGCACAGCTCAGAGCCAGCCCCACCGGCCGCTCCTGCCGGTGCTCCAGGCTCTTCCTACAAGGCTTCCTGCTGAGCAGGTGCAGCACCTTCCAGAAACTATCAGATTAGTCCGTGTAATGCCAAACCCAGAAGGTGTCCCGTCCTGGAAGAGCAGACCTCTGCGCTCTGGGGTGGGCTACCCTCCTGGCCCAGCCAGGGACCACCCTGAGAGCCAGGGACTGACCCAAGAATGTTATGGCCACATTGAGGACCCACCAGGGACCTCACACCTGCCAAACCTCCATCCCATGAGTGATGGTCATATGGTGAGCAAGCTGCATCCCATCTTGTCATGTGGATAGTGGAGATATTGTTCTCCACCGTGACTCACAGGAGAATGCAATACAATCGCAATACAGCCACTTTCCAAAACAAAGTGTTGTCACTCCCTACAGCAAGTAGGTAAGAAACCAAGCTCCCAAAGGGTCTGGCAACAAATGCTTCCTCCCAAGTCCGTTCTGTGTCTATCTACATGTAATACGAGGTTTGTAAAGTCATATAGTATGTGTAGATTATATATAACTCTGCATATGGTGATTTCTTATGGCATTGACTGTTGCACCATGTTAAATACATTTTGTTTTGGTTTGATGACTCTGTTTTGATGTGCTGTCTTTATTTCAACTCCAGAAATAGAAACATTGGCAATACCTGGCTACCCTGCTGCAAATGATGGCACCATCAGAAAGGTTGTTTAAATTAACATGAGTCGATTTTTTTTTAAAAATGTAAATACTTTATGTATGGCTTATGTGACATTTTCATTCTGACAGCTTGACATTTATCGCAAAAAGATAGATAACACATATGATGTGTTAGTTTATCACCTCTAAAAAAATATAACCATCCCAGACACATGGAGGAAACAGGTTTGGGCTTGGAGTAATGATTATGTTTGGGCTGGGGCCAAACTTTATAACATTGAAACTTAGAGAAAAATCTAAACATAGATCCACCCTACAGCGACCCAGTCCTAGTCGCCCATCTACACCATGCTACCTCCCACCCCCAGGCAGAGCTGTGAGAATTTGGAAACTTGGAAAGGATCAGGCCCGAACTCAAAGCTCTGAATCATCGCTGATTTACTTGTATTCTGGAGATGAAGTAGATGCAAGTCTTTAGTATGGTTCCCTGTCTCCTTAGCTTCATTCAGATACAGAAACTTAAAACCAGCACATATGGAAGATGTAAGAGCTGGAGGAGGTGGAAACATCACGAAACAGAGAGGCTGGAATATTTCAACACAGTTTCTTACTGAAGGAGGTGGTAGGGAGGAAGACAAGAAAGGGGAAAGGAAGGGATGGTAGAATAATATAAATTAAAAGAGAGAGAGTTCAGCTGCAGCTAAGATAATTCCCAAATGAGCAGCATAACTCAGTTATGGCAAGCTTAGCCCAGACACAGGCAGGATGAGTTTCAGTCTTCTTGTGTTGCTGTTGCAGCCATCTGTGGCTTTAAATGCCATGTCCAAGGTCTAGGCTTGGTCAGTTTGGTCCCATATGTATGTCAAGATGGAGAGTTATATTTGAGTCCTCAGAAGTGGACACGTTAAACAGTATTATTATCTGAGATGAACAAGCTCTGGCAATCCCATTATTATGATGGGTTGGGTGGAGAACAGAGACAGTTTATGCCCAGTTTAACCTTATCAGTGTCCTCAAAAGACACTGTAATATCCAGCAGCTCTCCAGCTGTGCCCTTGGCAAGGTTTGGACAGCCCAGAGGGTTTCTGCTTCCTCACTCTTTGTGTTCTGGCTCAACTTCGGGGCATTTATTTGAGAAGCCATCCCTAAGCTGCAAAAACCCTCACACACATGGAGCTCCTTCCTGTCACTTGCTGTAGCCTCTGGTGGTGACTGAAAAACTGGAAGCAGCTCCTCTTCTGGCCTGGAGCTGAATATGCTGGTTTCAACATATCACCCACTCAGGCAGCAGAGTCTCCTACACCAGAAAGCAGAGCTGCTCCTGCAACCCTTGAATGACACTTCATCATCACTCCTGACATTACTGCAGTTTCCTGGAATGCAGGGAATTATGCTGCTCTTCAAATCCAAGGTCAGCAGGTGGAGCGGACAGGTTCTCAAATCCAAGCGCAAACCAGGCAGCTCTATGGAAAATGCTTTGTACAAAACACAGGGATTTTGTATCTAATTGCAGGCTTTGACAATAGAGCAGTGGGATGCACCAGCAGCTTTTTGATGAACTTTTAGGCCTATGGCTTCTCATGTGAAAATGAGTGTTTTGAGGTGCTTTCTCACTGGGATAACCCATTGTTGTCCTGTTGGGTCTCAATAATTAGCAGAGGCTGAAGAGCAGAGGAAGGTGAGGAAGTCCAGCAAATAATTCTCTCCCTCCTGCCTTCTCTCTCCCCCTTCTCCCTCCCTCTCTTCTTTTCTTCCTTTTTCCTTCCTTTCTTTCTCCTTCGTCTTCCCAGCACTGGGAATTCACCTCTTGATTATTATGCAGCTCTTCAGGCATTTTCTAGAACATGCCTACACCACCCAGCAAGTCCAGTGAGATGTGACAACACACTGTTGCAACAGAAGAAGTAAGGAAAGGACGTGAGCCAGGAAGGCACCAGCTTATTTCTAAGCTGCTGTGCCGTGTCCTGTGCGTGTGAGCAGTGAGCCCTGTCACTGGTGTTAGGGCCTGCAGAACAATGCCACGTTGCTTAATTCAGTGGCACGAATGGCCAGGAGAGTTTATTTGTCTTCAGTTCCTAAAAGCCTTTCAGAATCACCAGTTCCTTTGGTTTCTGCATGGTAATATTGCACTCCTCCATAAGTTTTCCCACAGCAGTTTGCACTCCAACTGGCAATGCGTGCAAGATTTCAGTCCAGTTTTTCATATGGCTCTTCCCGCCTATCACTGTTGACAGAAAGCCCTTCTTGGAATTGCTGAAGCCAGATTCCCCGCTGGGGAAAATTCCCTTTGGTCTTCTGCTTCCAGCAGAGCTTTGCTCTCGGAGTCTGGCCTCTACAACAGAATCTCAAAGTCTGTGCTGTGCTACAACAACTTCCGATCCCACGCTTCTCTTTGCAGATGAAAGCTCCTTTTCCCTCCTTCTTCCCCTTCCCAAAGCTTCTGGGAGCACCATCTATGACATTTGGATGAAGCACCAACATGCCTGTCGAGGTAGAGGCGTGCTCTGGGAGCGCAGCTTGGCCTCTCTTGGCCACTGCCTCCCTGGGTGGCCAAGTCACAGCACTTGCCTGTGCCACCCCTCTCCTGCTTGGACACTGGGGCTTTTCCTGAGCCCGTGGGGTCAGGATAGCACCGCTAGCCTCTGCAATTGTGGAAGGCTGGAAGGAATCCTTAGAAGGAAAACACTGTAGAAATACAGCTCTATTCTAATGGCCATTTTTGGTTTATTGCTTTTTCTCCTGAGACAACTAAAATCTGCAGAAGTAGCTACTTTCTGGAAGGCACTACCGCCATGAGTAAGTGCAGAAACATGCCACGCACTGGGAGGGGTGGGTCTATATGGATACACCCCTCACTGTGGCAGGGGGGGGCGCATGGGGAGGGGGTGACATTTCCATCCCAGTTCATTAATTCTCCTTGGCATCGCCCCAGTCCCCTAGGAATTCCTATCAGAAACGCAAATGGCTCAGGGAGGGGCGACCAGCAGAGCTTGGGAGGGACGAACGGGAGCTTTTTGTGCCTCAGTTTCTCCATCCCACTAAATGGGGGGGGGTGGGGGGTGGGGGGTGTAACGCTGTCTCCCTCAGCTCCTCCAGAGAATTGTTGGAGCCGCTGGGCAAGCGTTGCACGCCCGGGGCTGTGGCAGAGCCGAAAGCTGCATGATTTTGTAGTGGGTTTGCTCTTTACGGTGCCTTTCAACCCAGAGTCTCACCGTTAACTCCCACCACATGGCAGCACCGGACTTTTTTTTAAAAAAAAAAAAAAAATGGTGTGCCGCTGACTCTTTCCACCCCGGGGTTGCCAACTCCGTGGCAGCAGAGATCTCCTTCCTCACACCTCTCCCTGCTTTTCCACCAAGGGGCAGAGAAAAGAGGGCAAGGCCGAGCTGATCCTGCTCGAGGGACGCGGCCACGTCTCCTCCCGTTGCCGGTGCTCCTCTACAGATCGGGCACCGGCGCATGAGATTGTCCGGAATCCCAGGAGCCGGAGTTTGGCCGGGAACCGGAGAGGTCTGGCCGTGGAAGACGATGGGGCCGGAGGTGCTGCTCATCCCGGCAGAGCCTTGGTTTGGGGGGGGAAGCTAAGCCCCGGTGGTGGTCCCGGAGGGGGTGAGGGGGCCAGGCTGCTCTCCTGCCTCCATCCGTAGGCAGGGGAATAAACGACCTGGTTTCCCCCTCCCTGCCCGGTACCCCGATGTGGGTCACCCGCCGCCGGCGCTCTGGAAACCAGGCCGCCCCGTGGAGCAGCCCCCGACGGAGCCGGTTGGGGAAGGGGGTGGAGGGAAGGGGGGGGGAACCCGCCCCTCCCCGCCCCGGCCCGCCCTCCGGAGGGGTCCGACCCCCCGGGAGACGCCGCGAGGCGGGGGAGCTGAGGGGAGGGGGCGGTGGACGCCCGGTTCATGCATATTCATGAGCGTGATGTCAGAGGGGGAGCACGGCGCGCGGTGACCGCCCGAGAGCGCCATTTCCTGGAGGAGAAGGCGGCGGCAGAGGAGGGAGGGACGGACGGGAGGACGGACGGACTGGGGCTGAGGAGCCGCCGAGCGGCACCGGCAGGGGGAGACCGCCCGGCGGCGGCGCTCGCACCGCACAGCACCTGGACCGGACCCGACCCGACCCCGCCGTGCCGCCTCCCGCCCCGGACGGAGCCGCAGCCAGAAGTTTGAACGTCCCCGCAGCCTCCCGGGGGAGTCCGGTGGCGGGCGGCGACGCGGGGCTGCCTTAAGCCGCCGCCGCCTGCGCGGGCGGTGGAAGCCCCCCGCGGCGCCGGGAGCTGGGGGGCGGAGGAGGGGGGGAGAGGATGTTGGTGCGGGAGCGATGGAGCTGAAGCGGAGCATGGCGATCCCGCGGCTTCTCTTGCTGGGACTGTGGGCTGCGGCGCTCCGGGACGTCGCCGGCGTGGCAGGTGAGAGGGGCGGACAGCCCGCCGCCGGGCGGGGAGGGCGGGTAGTGCCCCCTGAAGCGGGATGCGGGGCACGGCTCCCGCCACCGGGCCGCGAGGGGGAGGTGGAAGCTGCCCCGTCGCCGGCCCGGTCCCCCCGCGGGCAGCCCCGGCCGCGCCGCCTCCACAGGTGTCGGCTCCCGCCGGGCAGCGGCGGGGGGAGCGGGGTCTGCCCGCTGTGGCGGCTGCGGGGCCTCGGGCAGCCACAGGTGGGGGTCGGGGACGGTCCGTTTTGCCTCCTCCGTCCCTCTCCTTTGGCGGGGCAGGCGCGGCGAGGGCTCCACCGCCTCCTCCGGGCCAGATACACCTCGGTGGGGAGGCGGCGGGGAGCCCGGGCTGCGGGGGGTGCGTGCGTGTGTGTGTGCTCCCTCCCGCAAGTCCCCGAGTAGTGAGCCGCAGCCCAAATAATCCTCCCCGTTGCTCTGCTATTTGCCTGGCGCGGATCGCCGCCGAGGAAAGCCGGGCGCTCACGCATTCCTGAGGAGCTTTTGGGGAAAATATATTGCTTTTTTTTCTTTTTTTTTTTTTTTTTCCTTCCCCCTCCTGAAGTCCTTTTTCCGAAGTTTCACCCCCGAAGCGGCTTGCGAGAGCCGCTGGGCGCCCGGCGGAGCCTCCCGCCGGTTTCCCCGGGAGCCTTGGGGGGCTCCGCGGAGCGATGTGCGTGCGGTGACACGGAGCTGCGGGGGGGGGGTGTGTGTGTGTGTGTGTATGGCAGAGGTGGGGGTCACTAGATCAGGGTCCCGAGGAGGGTAAAACCTTCCCCTTGGCGTGCGTTGTTAGACACTGTTCTCTCTCTCTGCTCCCAAAATAACTTCACAAAGAGCATACTGCTGTGCCTAGGAAGCACCCAAAGCTGGCAAGTTTAAAAAGAAAAAAAAATAAGCACAAGAAACCCCCAAAATCGGCAAACAAGCTTGTTACATATTTTGACAGCTCATATGTTTGCTTGCTGCCAATTGGTTGATAAGATAAGTTGGTTGATAAGAAACTTAGTATAATTTTTATTTCCTAGTTATGCATTTCAGCTCCTGCAGCTCTTAGAGGGAGGCTTGGAGGAGCCTGTTTGGATGAGGCTGTTTCATGCACTGGCAGGAGTGTTATCAGATGAGAAATTGTGAGTGGGAGAGTAGAAGGAGGAATAGGTGGAAATTAAAATCCATATTGGCCTTTGATGATACCTGCAGGAAGAGATGCTGCAGCTAAAACCAGATTTCTCTTGAAAAACCTGTGAAGTTATTAAAAACCCCTGATCTGTGCTTCTTCACTTCGTTTGATCTTGACAGAGGGCTTGCGCTTGGGCGATGTGATGAATTACAACTCGTACTCTGTGTATTAGTTTCCTCCATCGTTAACTTGCATGGGAACTGAAAACCCTCCAGGGTCTCTAACGACACTTCTTTGCTTAATTTGTGGCTGACTCTTTCAGCAGGGGGGTCTGAGGGGGGCTGAGCAGTTTGGTTTTCCAGGAGGGCACCTGTAGTGACAGTGTCTGTCGGGTTGTGTTCAGCAGCCTGGCTGCATCAGTTTGCTCTAAAACAGAGAGAGCTGCTCTGAAGCTTTCATGTTTTATTCCGATCTCGTTAGTGGCGAGAGGGAGGATTCTTTCTGGCGTGCACCGGGACGTGTAATTTGTGTTACAGATGAGTTAAGTAATGCAGGGTTAGGTCATCCTCACCCAAGGTGATTAAATCCTTAGCCCGGCAAACGAGCTGTAGCAACTAAGCTAAAATGATCGTCTTAGCAGTTTTTCAGTGCTCTCTATGAATTTGCTAAATTAATAACAGTGGAGATAGAAAGGCGGAAAATGTGACTGAGTGTGAGAAACTAGCTGTTCGCAGGCTGGGGGGGAAATCTCATTAAGGAGAGGAATAAAGTCCTCCAGCCTGTGTTCTGGGGTCACTCTGGGAGTCACTGGTGTGCTACTGGGTGCCAGCTGCCGGTGGCAGAGTGCCGTCGGGTCCCACAACACTGGCTCCCTTTTCTTCCCAGCCCTTACAGCCAGGCTGCGAGGGACTCTGCCCTGTGAGCTCATGCCTCGGTGGCTGTGGGAGGGTGGTGGTGTGTTGGCAAGAAGGGGATGTATTTTGATCACCAGTCAGGCTGTAACAGAGCTCGAGAGCAACGGGGCTGCTAACTTCACAGCGCTGTGGGTTTTACAAGTGGCTAAACCTGTAGGCTAACGAGGCATCCTGTGAGAAGCTGACCAGCGGGTGAACTGGGTGAAGTTGTAATGTATTGGTGATATATGGCCTTGCAAGGGCAGCAGAGTGATGTGGAGTCATTTTGTTTCTGAAGGAAGTGAAGGCCACTGCCAGGGCATAATATTGAAGTAGGCTAGACCTGTTCTGGTCTGTCAGTCCAGTGCCGCTGCATAGGAAATGGCCACTCTCCCTAACAAAACTAGCTTTACATTTATTTCCCACCTTCTTGCTTTCCCACGGTCTCCTTTGATCCTCTGCTTCCTCCTTTATATGCCTTTCTTCCTTAAACGCGCTTATATAGTTGGCTTCCGTGTTTTCTCATGGTAACACATTCCATATATTCGCTTCTGCTTGAGGGAAACACTCCCCATCCACCCACACATGTAGCAGTGCTCCGGGCCAAATTCTGATCACTTCTATGTCGACAAAAACCTAAGCAGCTCCACTGACTCTGGCCCTGGCTGCTTTGGGGTCACAACTCCATAGCTCTGAGCATAACATGGTCCTTTGACTGGACTGGAGGGTCAGGGAAGGCTGATTTGAGCCGCCCACGTCACAGGGACAGAAATATCTGTTCTGTAAACAATTCTCCTCCTCGGCGAGGTATGCTGTGGAATAGGGTTTTGCAAATTGCAGAGGAGCTTTCTGTAGTGGGGAGGAACAGCATACGCTGAATAATGAGACATAATTGACTCTTTCTCGTGTCCCGGCTCTTTACAAATGCATACAATGGAGCAAGCACGATGATTTCTTAGCGGCGCAGGGACGCTGTCGCTGAAATTCAAGCCTGGGGAAAAAGAGGGAGGTGTGGTGATGTGTTGGGTGAACATGCTTAGCAGAGCTGGATCACTGACACGACGAAGCTCCCGGCGTTTCTGCTCTGCAGATGCTCACCCTGCTCTTGCCAGAGGTGACAAAAGCCCCCTGTACGGACTCGCCCACCACTTTCCTCCAGCAGTTGCTCTTTCAATGCTTGCTTCTGACTGTCACTTAGCAGGCAGTAGGGCAGTGCCCAGACTAACAGACCCCTCTGCAGTGTGTGCTGGTAGGGTATGTAACTCCAGACCACCAACCTAGAGTAACTTGCTGTACTCCAACCCCCCTTCTTCTGTGGGTGGGGCGGAGTAGTATTTTTTTTTTAGGTATGAAATTTACGGGATCTCCAATCAAATTAAAGGTGTCCCAGGGTCAACCCGTCAAACTAAATTGCAGCCTCGAGGGAATGGAAGATCCCGAGATGTTGTGGATCAAGGACGGAGAAGTGGTGCAAAGCGTAGACCAGGTGTACATTCCAGTAGATGAAGAGCACTGGATCGGCTTCCTCAGGTACAACAGATGCAGAGAAGGAAGAGTATCGTGGAAACTATTGCACAGTTTTCTGCTGTCAGCTGTATCTAATGCCCTTGCAGAGTCCTCGGTGGGGCAGGGTCCTTGGGTCTGCAGCTCAGCACATAGCAAGGGAGTGGAACTGAAGGCACTGAGGGCTGAGATTTTATGCACTAGAACCGTATTGGCTTCCTGACTCCTGTGGTGACCGGTGCTTTGCTAATGCTTGGGATGCTTGAGATGTGACTTCAAGGTGAAAGGATGTTCTTGCTTTGTTTGTTCATCTTGTTCCGCTGTGAAGCAGGAAAACTAAGGTCTGACTCCTCTAAACAGGTTTTCTCTCTCATACTCATTTTCTTCTCATACTTTCTCTTGAGCTGTCAGTCTGTCTAGAGGGTGAGAGTTGTGAATTGAAATGAAACTCACAAGACTACATCCCCTTCCTTTCTCTGGGGAGAAGCGTTTTTCACCTGAACCTTCCCCGAGTGATTTTGCAGAAACTTTCCTAATGCCTTTGCACTGCACGGTAGCAGTCCTGCCCTGCTCTGAGGCCTCTGAAACCTCTTCTGCCAAGCAGCTCTCTGTGCCTTTATTTCAGCAGGAGGGGAGATGTCAGCTGGGTCAGGAACTATTGAGTTAAAACAAGACCCAAGTTTCTGCTCTGGCTTTTTCTGTGCGTAAAGGGAGCTTGTACAAGCAAGTGTGCTGTCATGGTGAGGCCTCAAAACTGTTGACTGACCGAGTATCAATCTTACCTAAGCTCCAGCTTCATCTCCTGTTGGGTTTCTTGGATTTATGTTGCATAGGTTCTCCAATTCCAGCAACCAAAAGTCTCTGTGATAAAACTTGTCCGTAATAAACGTTTTGACAGTAAAAAAACATGTGTTCCCAGTAAAACTACTGCCTAACATTACACTGTGGAACCAGTTTGTCTTGAAATTATATCATTTACTTCCCCCCAGTTTCCCTAGTTAACTCTTTGTCCCTCACAGTCTCGCGGTCTGATCTCTTTCTCGCCTCTTGCTTTCCTCCACTGAGAACTTTCTGCAGCACCAGGGCTGAGTATAGGCTGCTAAATCTACGTGTATCCGTATCTTTTTCTCCTTTTTCCTTTCTCCTCCTAAAGTGGACACTTCTGCCACCCACTGCGTGATTCTCTGCTGCGATCGCTGTGTTGGAGAAGGTGTGTCAGGGTGGGCAGGACAGCTGGTGCCATCGGAAGGTGCAGCTCTGAACATCAGGCTGTAGTGGGGGTCTGCTGTGGGTTTGCACTTTAGCTCTCCCTTTTCTGCCTTCCTTCCTTAGACATTCACCCCCTTCCCCAAGGCAGACAGCCAGCGTCAGGTCTGTGGAGGATCCCTGCATGGCAGCCAACGTGTGGCCGCCGGGGGGGTCGGTTGTCCAGATTGAGACAGATGCTCAGAGTCACACTGGTGTGCCTTTGGTAGCTGAGACCTTGTCACTCGGGGGGACCAGGTTCTCTCCTTACTCACCACGCCAGCCCTGCATTGCTAACAGCGGGGGGGGGGGGGGGGGGGGCAAGGGGCNNGGGGGGGGGGGGGGGGGGGGGGGGGAGCAAGGAGCAGAAATTCTCCACCCCGAACTGGAGTCCTGTGACTCGAGATCTGCTCAGTCCCCATGCCTGCCTTCCCCTGCTTGGATGCACCTTCTCAGAAAGAGGAGCCCTTGCTGAGCAAGGGAGGACACAGGAGAGTTTGCAGGGTGAGGTGCTATGCAGGAGTAGGGCAGCGTAACCCCTTGAAATCACAAATTGAGAGGCCTGAGGAGTTTTGCAGCGCCAGGTGCTTTTGGGATGAGAAGAACACTGAGCGCAGTCGAGGCGAGGGGCAGCCCATTTCTGACCCATCTGTTCCCGTGTGAGCCTGTCACCAGTCCTGTCACCTACCTGAGGCAAAGCAGTCTGGGGTCATTGGAGCTTTGGGATCTGGAGTTTCCTGCTAGCTCAGCCACCGTAGGCCAAGCCGTCGCTCTTGAAGGCTAGCTAGAGCCACGATTCGGGATCAAGATGACCAACCCCCTCCTCTCCTCAAAGGATGCAGATGACGGGTGTTCTGTGATAACGTTTTGGAGGAAGGCTGGCTGCTCTGCTGAGGATTCCCTCCAACCACTTGAGAGAGGAGCCTCCCGTCTCTGCTGTTTTGCCACGCTTTGGGCTGGCTAGCTGTCCTCCTCCTGGGTGTTGTCTATGCATCTCGTTTGCCAAACACTGGAGGGTCCTTTGGGGGCAAAACCATGCTTTATCCACGTAAAATATCCATATGGCTTTTGACTTTTTTCAGCTTGAAATCCGTCGAGCGGACAGATTCTGGGAAGTACTGGTGCCAGGTTGAGAACGGGGGGAAGAAGGAAGAATCACAGCAAGTGTGGCTCATAGTGGAAGGTAAGGAGTAGTAGTAGTGCTGGTTTCCTTTCAGGGCTGACCCACCAATATGCTCTAGGTGGAAGTGGTGAGAGCAGATTGCTCCAGTGACAGGCTTCTTGGCTCTGAACCGTCGCCACTCACTGCTGCGAGATCGCTGCAGAGCAGGAGTAAGAAATGGTGGGAGAGTAGCTTCAAGGTGAGAGGAGCTGTCAGTTTGTTACATCCTGCTATTATTTTGGCACATTAGGAAACAAGTGAAAGATCCTATCGTGCACACACACTTCTTTCCAGCCCCTCAATCGGTTGTTGCTCTGGTCTCCAGAGAATTTGTAGAACGATGGAACGGGTCACATAGAAAGGGATCCATAGGGATCACATAGTCCAACCTACTTCTCAAAGCAGGGTCACAGCCTGGTTCTGTGTATCAGCCAAACAGGTCTTTGAAAGCAAGGGAGAAGTGCTGTACAACAGTGTTTCATAGCTGTGACTGTTCCACCTGGCACTGTTTTGCCACATCTTGTCTGACAAAGAATAACTTCTACGTGCTTGCCTAAAAGTTGCCCGTGGCAGCATGGATTGGTGGTTTCTTATTGTCTCTAGCTTCACTTTTCCTTGAGCCATGATTATGTTAGATCCTTGGAAGCTAGAAGTCATGGGATGGCTTAATATTCAGCAAGGAAGCTGACAGGAACGGTACATTTGCAGCAAGAAGTGGCTTTTTGGATGGAATTGGTAACAATTTAGTCCAGAGCTGAATTGACAGTCTTAAAAAGATGAGAGGGGGGGAGAGCGTGGTGGGAGGTGGTGTGGTCTGGGTGTTCTACAGCAAAAGACTTGCTTGGAGACATGGAAACACTCATAGTGGTCCTCATGGGAGGAGGAGCGCTTACCTGCTGCCTTCGAGAAACCCCAGGCTTTTGTCCACCTAAACTTTCGGGTGCAGTATCAACTGGAGAACATCACTTACAGGTTAAAATGCTCTCTATTGTGCAGGCTTCCTATTTCTACTCCATGGGCCTCTCTAGAGGTGGGGGCGTTTGCGTGGTGGGTGCATTAGGAGTGATTAGAAACCCTTCTAGATAACACAGGCAAGAAATACCAAAGCCACAAAACCCAGCTGCAGCTAGGTAAGGGGGAGCACAGAGAACGAAGGCCAAAGATAACAGCGTAAGCTGGAAAAAAGCAAATACAGCAGAAGCTAGTTAAACTTGAACTGAGCGTGTAATCATGTGGAAAGGGAGTTAGTGGGGAAAATTAAAAAATAACAAGTAATGATAAGGGGTGGATTTTTAAAAATGTGTCAGCTGTTAGTAAAAGAAAACACTGGGGGATGCGAAAGGCTATCCGTCCCACTGGCATTGTTACTGCTGAATGTATTCCTTCTCTAGAAGGGGTTGCTGTATATTGATAACAACCACGTCCTCTTTGAGAGAGGATCTCTACTGTGATCATTTGCAGCCTTTAGTAGGTGCTGGTACCCTTCACTGTGCCACACAGAATGAGTGTGGACGACTGAAGTGAGCTCAAACAGGTTGCTGTGCTGTCGGGTATCTCCCCTGAGACCCACTTAGCTGGTCTGTATCAGGCAGAATTTGTAGTTATGCTATTTGAATTGTCTCTGCAACACAGCTAAAATGTTTGATTTTTATGACATGCTTCTTAGAATTTGCAGAACCAGAATTATTTGGAGACTGTTTTCTGGTTTAGAAACCAGACTCTGGCTCTACGGAGAGAACATAATAGCGTTTGATGCCCGGAGAGGTAATCGAAGAGGCACACTGCGGAGTGTGACCACCTGAAAAATACCGATTATGTTTCTTACAGAACTTTCCCTCTGAAATTACACCATAATTTCTGGCTGTGTGTCTGTTCCTGGGGCTGCTAGCTCCTGTCGTGGCTACAGTCAGTGCCCCAGCCATGCCTGTATGGACATGACCCCCTTAAATAACACTGTCTAAAAGCTGAGCTGTAGACTGGGTGCTGGAACAGGGAATAGGCAGGCTGATTTCCTTGCTTTGCCACTGATTTCCTGGCTTTTGGCTGCTCCGTGCCTCCATGGTGCATCTGCGGAAGGGGGGGTGGTGGAACTGGGAGGCTGAACGTGTCGCAGACAGTGAGGTATCCAGGTAACATATGTACGGGGGCAGTGCAAGTTCCTGAGCTGGGTGAGTCAGCTAGACTCCCTGAACGATGAGAGTTTTTAATTGTGGTCTTGTCTAATCTGGCTAGCTGCTCCCGAAGCGAGATAAACCTGCCGAGCTGGGCAGGATCCTCCTGAAAGGCTCCCTCAGGTGCCATGGCAAAGGGGCAGGAGGCAGGGGTCCTGCTCACAGGTAGAAGAAACGATGGCATTTCCCTTTCTAATCCTCCTTGGAGAAGGAGGGGAAAGCAGGCAGAGGTGTCACAGCCAGTATCTGGAAAGTCTGTTCACTTTTATTGTTTATGTATGACTGTAATAAAAAAAAAAGGTAAAACGTGTCATCAAAAACTAGCAGTGAATCACGATGATGGATGCCTGTCCTGAGCATTAGCCTTTGTACAGATGGCACCTTCATTCCTGAAGTGACCTATTTTTAGACCTGTTTTAGTTTGTTTATTTGCTTGTTGCTCTAAAGGGAGTGTCAAGGAAGCGAGGAAGGCATGAGGAAGCTGCCACCTGAAAGACACAGACAGTGACTGAAGGGTCAGTGAAAGACTGAGGACACCACTTTCAGCTGGACCCTAGGGGAAATGCCAAGCCTTAGACTTCTAAATCCCCATTTAGGCACCTATGTTAATTGCCTGCTGTTGGAGGTGCTCAGCATCTGCCACACCAACTGATGACAGCCACCGAAGCCAGGGACAGAGGGTGTAACTTAAGCATGTGAATGCACAGTGTTGGTGCCTCCTCTACTTTCTGGGAGGCAGTAGATCAGCAGAAAAGCAGAACATGTTTTTTTGGTTTTTTTTCCAGATGAGAAAATGGTGTAGATGTAGATTTTTCCAGATGGTGTAGATGAGTTGGTAGCAGTTGTGCTTGACACCCAAAGTCTTTGAGTATAAAAGGGAACTCTCTGTGTTTCTCTGGACCTTCAGCTCTTCCACCCCACCAGCCACCAGAAGTTCATATGGGCTGTTCTGCAAGGTCAGAACTGGTGCTGCTGGCTGGTGAATTTGGTATGACTGGTTTGGAGTACTGAAACCACAAGAGTTTTGATATTGCCCACAAGAAGAACCACATCTCGTGTTGGGTTAAGCTTAGCTATTGCCACTAAGAGATGACCTGATGGAGTGAGTGTTGCAGCTGCGTTTTGCTCCCTGTGGACCTGATCTAAGGCCTGTTGTACCAAGCAGGAGTCTTTCCATACCAGGGAACAGATAGTTATCAAGAGAGCTGTGTTCTCATATAGCCTTCAGCTCTGAAACAAATTAGCCCTAACTCCAAGGCAGCCTGGTTCTCGTGGTGTCGGAGTGTGCTGGAAGGCGGCTCGTGTCAATTAAGCTGTAGGGAGAGCATTGTCAACGATCCCAGGCTCTCACCTGGGGGATTCTTTCCTCATTCATGGGTTTGTTACAGCTGCTAGTTCAACACGTTCACAGGCCTCAGGTTTTTAATGCATAGCAAGAAGTATCTGCAGATGGATTAGGTATCTTTTAAAGTGGTGTCTGCCACCGCTAGAGTTATTGACTGTTGCCTCTTTAAACTCCAGTCTCTCCAGCTGAAAAACTGAGCAAATACAGCCACTGAAAGTGACTTCACAGGGGAGTCTTAAAAGAGACTTAGTGAAAGTGATTTTTTTCAAAGGCATTTTGGGAAGCAAACACTCTCTTCTTTCTGACTTCTAGTAGGATTATGTAGACATTCATGCCCTGAGGTGATCCAGCACATCTGACCCTTGGTTCTTGTGAAGGGCTTTGAGGGAGTCGGATTAGAGGCAAGGCAGGTGGGTGTCCTATGTTGGGCACTGGTAGTAGTGGAAATAAACAAGAGAGAAGGAGTCTCTTCAGTTATTATCATTTGTCTGTTGCTTTTCTAGGTGTGCCGTACTTTACTGTGGAACCTGAGGATGTGTCCGTGTCCCCTAATGCCCCATTTCATATGGCCTGTGCTGCTGTTGGTCCCCCTGAACCAGTGACAATTGTCTGGTGGATGGGAGACTCTAGAGTGGGGCTTCCAGACATCTCCCCCTCCATCTTAAATGTGTCAGGTAAGGCTGCTGCCGATGCAGGGGAGCACTTTGAGCATCAGAAGAGGAGGAGAGCTCTCTTCTGATGGTGCCTAGTGGCACTGGGTGGCCACATAGTGTGAGAATGGTCTTTGCCTGTGCATTGAGGGCTGAGAGATCGTGATCACATACAAAGCCAGATCATCTTGAGGGGTGATCGTTGCTCTTGTGTGTTTTCTGATGGCTTGAGGTGTGCAAGTTCTTCAGAGCTTGGGTGCAGCTTGTACTGCAGTAAAGATGCTATGGGGCAGATAATGCATTGGGTGCCTCTTTTGTTCCACCTTATGGAGGGCATTCATAGTTATATTAAGTGACTCTCTTGGTGACATTGGGCTTGGAAACTCCCAAGCATTCACGTGTAACAGCTGCCACATCCTCCTTCATTGCACAGCCATGTCACACCCTGCTTTCCCCTCTCTTCCCCTCCTCTTTCTTCTTGCGGGCTTGCTGGATGCTTTTATCATTAAAACCTAACCACCCCATGTAATTGTTGGACGCTTCTAGAGTGGTTGTGTTGGTGCTGATGGGGGTTGGCTGATATATCAGAGACCAAGGTTTGCCCCACAACAGGGTCAGCTGAATGGCTCAGGAGCCACTAGATGTTTGGGCCTCTCTTCAGACCGCTTTCAGGGAAGGGGTGATGTATCCCTACCAGGACCTGACTGCAGCTATTCTTGTATGTACTTAAAGGTAGCCTTGTTCTAGTTAGCTGTCCAACAGCTTTATGTTACTTTTTCTCTTTGATGCTATTTTATTATTCACAGCAGCTCTGAGCCAAAGATGAGCTAGCTATTTTGAAAGAAAAGGTTTTACGACTCGGAGCCATCTCTGGGGCCTCTTCAGCAGTGTTAGTACAGTTACACCCAGGGAGAGTTTCTTTCTGTACATCTTTGGCCATCCTTTGAGCTACCCAATCCTATGAAACCTTTAGAACCTAATTTATATGTAAATCAAAACCTGATTTGCAATGGTTTTATCATCTGCTCCCTCTCTTACGTAGCCACTCAATGCTGTTCCAAGTTGGAAATGAAAACTGCTCCCTTATGATATAATCTGCCTGTTGAAATGAAAACTGAAAAGATTGATAGTTGAGAGGGAAAAGACAATAAAAAAGTAAGTCTCCATCCCACGGTGCCTCACAAAACTTCTGTCGCTGTGGGGCAGCAGCATGGGGGGCTGAAGAAGGGCCTCTGCTCCTAGTGATTCTCCAAACGAACTGCTATTGTATATATCTGTCACCAGCATCTTTCTTTGCCCCTCTTAGTGTTCTTTGGGATGTCCCTTGGGTAGAGCTTGTCTTTGCAATGGAAAAAATGTAGCAGGACATAAGCTGCATGGTCAGATTGCCGAAGTATGTAAAAAAAAAAAATAGTTGGCAAGAAAACAAGCATTAATACCTAAAGAGAGTGTCAAATTCTGAAGTAAATAATAATAATAAAGTTTTGGCTAGAAAGCAAATATCTAGAAGATTCAGCAAGCAGTTGGTTTGGTAAAAAGATTGTTGTATTTGGAAAGCGATGCTGGCAACAGTGCTATAGAGTAAGGAGACAGTGGTTTGTGGTGTGTCTCGTGTGTTCCTCAGGGCAGGGCTGTGTTTGGTTCTGTCTTTGGGACATGCCTACCACATCAGGTGCTGCTCTGCTCTGCTGCCTGGCCTTCTGCCTGCTGGCAGCATCGTCCTCTGGCTCACGAGGGTGAGTGGAAGAAGCTAAAATACTTGGCTCTTTGGTTTTATAGGGGTCCCTCTTCTCTTCCACTACAATTTCTTCGCAATGTCATTAATCTAAAGCTTGGGAGATGAATCAAAAGGCAAATGCTGCACAAGCAGTCTTTTTCCATCCTAAACTGTATGCCCATAGTGTGCCAATCCTTAACTTTTCTCAGATAGTGCCCTATAAGGCAATTGAGGGCCAAGTCGAGAGATAACCTATGCTGGACAT
The DNA here is from genome assembly GCA_004320125.1 of Scolopax mira. Taxonomy (NCBI): domain Eukaryota; kingdom Metazoa; phylum Chordata; class Aves; order Charadriiformes; family Scolopacidae; genus Scolopax; species Scolopax mira. The sequence continues at coordinate 70,362 of BJBW01006965.1, read as the reverse complement.
ACTTCTTCAGGTAGCTTTGCAAATCTGTCTCAATTTTGAGCAGCCAAACATCAGTATGATGTTCATGCCCTGTGGGATGGATGCCCACAGAAGTCAGGGAGCATAATCCTCATTTGCATTGCATCAGTGCTGATGCAGTAGCATTTGGCTTGCACTTCCTTTGTGTGTCTTCAGAACTCTGCAAGGCAAGGGACAGGTGGGCATTAGCTTGAAATTTGCCGTGTCTGGTTGGAAGTTTGCCTGGATTCATGGCCAGTTGGAAGATGGTTGTTGCTCAGGTGGCCAGCTGAGGTCCAGAGCATTGGGTGTTGGGTAGGCACACAGTTCAGCACCATCCTTGCTCCAAAGATGCTCATCAGAAAGTGAGAAGTAGACCTCTACTAACTGAGCAATGTGAGCTGCTCTTCTGCCACATTCATCCTTCTTTTTCAGTGCTTTCTGAAGCTCCTGTGGAAGCTTTTCTACATTGCTACATTCTCTCCATTAAAAATATGTTTAGCACGTTAATTACATTGAAATCCACGTGCCTTTGATTGGCACCCAGCTCAGCCTTCCAATTGCCTGTACAGCTTGAGCTGGATGTCATACATAATTGAAATTCTGCTGAAGGTTGAAGCTGGATTACATAGCTGTTTGTGTTTCCTTTCCTTTTCTTGGCTGATCTCCAGGTATTAATCAAAGCACAGTTTTCTCCTGCGAAGCTCACAACGTAAAGGGATTGTCTTCATCTCGGACAGCCACTGTTCAAATTAAAGGTGAGAGGGTGCAAAACAATGGGCAAGGGACTCGGGTTTACTCTCTGGGGAGGGAAAGTAGAGCCCCTTAATAAAAGGGGCTGTCTCAAAGCTGCCAAGAACCAGACCAGTTGGAGTTCTCAGCAGTTGAAATAATGCTTTGTGCTCTAACAGCAGTTCCCGCTTGCTATGCAGGGCTGTATCCCAGGCTGTTGAGAATAAACCACATCTGATTCAGGAGTGGAAATGTGATGTCAAATAACAGTATTTCCTTGAAAAGGAGAGCGTCGGAGATGCTGACTGTGAGAGATGAAACTGGGTATACATCTACAGCTGGGGAAATCTTTCCTTCTTGGAGATAGATGGGTCTTGTTAGAGCTAAAGAGGCCATTACTTCTGCTTGCTTCTATTGGCATCACATGAGATGCTGGAAAAAAGACAAGGAATGCAATCAGTGGCCAGCAAAGTCTGTCATTCACAGTGTTTTTATAGATTTTTACTTTTTTAAGTTCTTTGCTCTTTAAAGCCTCATGCAAAATAAGCAATTCCTAGCCTGTGCATGACCAATTGCCATTTGGAAGTCCCTAAGTTAATGTCGTGTTTCCTCTGTTCCTTCAGGTGACTGAAACGGGGATAGTCAGAGCAATCAGTTGTTCCCCTCCTCTTCATGTTGAGATGCTTCTGCATTTGAATTTTTAGTTGTGCTTTAATGTGAATTAAATGATGTGATTATCAGTTCCAGGAGAGGCATGTCACAAAAATCGTTTGTTCCAAATGGTAGCTTATTGCTCAGTGTGCTCAGCATTTATGTCTGTAGCAAAACTCACAGTTGTATTAGCTAATATTCATGAAAGGATAATTTAAAATCCAGCTGTAGATCTACTGCTCTTACAGTGTATTTTTCTTCAGGACATTGTGGTTTCTGCTATGCCAAGAATGCAGTATGTTGGACTAGTAAGATTTATAACTTAATTTAAAAACGTTTGGAGTTGTTGCCTTAAACGCTTGTCTACACAGGGGAACAAGTTATTGTGGTATAAATTTTCTATGGATATTTTTATCCTGGGATAGAATTTAGTACACAAAGCTATTATGCTTTAAAAAAAATCTCATCAAGCCATAAATTGAGATAACATTTAGCGTGCACAACCTTTTTTTTTAATGTTAACACGAATTTGAAGTGTGTGTTTTTGTTTTGTTTGTTTTGAACTGTTCATAAGATAATAGGGTAAAGGCCACAAAATTCTTGCGTTTCTCAGCAGTTGTGTTTAGCCAGAAGTGCTCTATAGAGGTCAATCATCAGCTAATGCATCCACACAACTTATTTGGGAGGGATGTATCACCATCACACGCTTGTGCACGCACACACACTCTTCAGAGCTGAGGAAGAGCAAGCTTAAGTGATTTGACAAGTGTTGCACCAGTATGTGGCATGTCCTAGTGATTTTAAAAAACCAACCAAACAAAAAAAACCCCAAACCAAACAGGTTGTAAAGAGCAGGTCCAGTGCTGTAGTCATAAAAGTTCTAACTGTAGTACCTCAAAGATGCATCTAAGAGTAGTTATAGACTTATGGAAGCGATGAGGCTCTTCTAAGGAGCAAAAGTTTTGAAAATCTGGTTCAGCCCTTGTTAAAACTAAAGCAAAGCTCCTAACAAGGTATCAGCAGGAAGAGGAACAGGCGCAGATAATGTTTACTTAGTCCTTGTTCTATGAACATGTAGAATTCAATGAAATTACTCCTGGGAGTAGTTGTCCGTCCATGCATGATTAGGGCCTTCCTCTCTTACACAGATCCACCTGCTGATGAAGATTCTCAAGACTTTCTACAATATATTAAACAATTTGTTTCTTCTGTGTTCCCAGAGGCAAGTATTTTTGCTGGGAACTTTACAAACTGTCAACATTTCTTCCTATTTGCTGCTGTTGCTGCTCATTATCTATTCTCTGTGGTGCCCACAATGTGCTGGGTGTACTCCAAGCAGAAGGTTACTGCTGTTGTAGCCCCTGGTCCCCAGGCACGAACAAAGCCCCATTGTTCCAGACACTCTACGAGCACGGAGGAAGTTTAACTCTCCTTATGTTAACGCTACAGGTCCTGTTTCCAGGCTGGCTTTGCTCTCCTTGGTGTGTGCAGCTAAGGTTTCTCTATGGCTGTTTCCCATGTTTCGGAGCAGAACAGGAAAGAGCCACCCAGAGCTTCCCCCCCACACACCCAACGTGCGATGGGGAAGTGCATCTGTCCCTTCTACACATTGCAGAGTTAGGGGAAGGTCCTCTCCAGTGGCTGTTGCCATTACAGAGGGGATGTGTTAGCAGTTGATTACTTATTTGTACTAGTGTTATAGCCTGTACCTCCTTTGGACCCAAAAGTAACCAGCATCTTTATGAAAGACTTAAGGGCAATGATTGATACCCAAGTAAGCAGTGAAAGCCAGCTTTTTTTTCCTCCCCAAAAGATCTTACAAACTTGAATCAAAAGGGAAAGAAACCAAAACATGGAAAAGTCTTAAGTTAACTTACAAAGACCTTTTTCTGAAAGGCAAAGAACTTGTTGCTGACCTTCCGTCCCAGGTCTGTGATCTGCTGCCCCACCTCCCATCCACACATACTGTCCTTATCTAGGTGGCAACCCCCTGCCCTGAGCCCTGGTAACTAGTTAACCAGATAACAAAGGCCTTTATAAGGTTAATCTGTGGTACCATCTATTCCCTGCCCCATCTTCTCCTCTAGGCCTTCTGTAGAAACCTGGGAGGGTCTAAGCCTTTCTCCTGCGAGATGGCCCTTTGGAGATACTGAGGGCAGCATTTTGGTTGTCCTCAGTGCAGTGAGAAATAAAGGTGCTCTCTGGCAGGGTAGGAGATGCAGCTGGAGGAATCCTGGTTTGCCATTACTTTTCCTCTGGATAACAGCTCGGGAGAGGTAGAAAATTCAGTCTGTAGGTAGAGCATTGTCCTAAGGACCCTGGGGTCTTTTTTTTAACAGGACTGATGAGGGTACAATCTGTTGAGGTGCTGCAAGAAAAGTATTACGGCAGCAGTATATAGTTTTTTGTGGGTTTTTTTTAATGAGCAAAAGGTCAGGAGAGAGATTAGTATTCATTAAGCTGGTAATTTTTTCAGGAGTGAGATGCCTAATCAAAAACAGAGGCTCGGGAGTGAAAAAGAGATGGTGAGGGGTGTACTGGGGAGAAGAGGAAGTACCTGTAACTGTGTGGAGTTACAGTTGGAGGAAAAGAGATGGCAAAGGGAAGCATTGAGAATCCTAAAATGAAGCGAAAGAGCTCAGGTTAATGTGACAACATAGTGGAGGCTCCTGCAGCGATGGAGGAGCCTGGTCAGAGCGGGAGCAGAGGGACAGCACTCTGGTGCTCTTCTCTGGTGATAGAAAGCACAAACATCTGATTCAATGGCCAATCCTGATTTTGTTCCTGGCTCTGGCTTTAACTTGTAATGTGTTATCAGCCATGTAATAGGTACTCCCTTTGCCTATAATTGCTCCTCTATAAAACAGTGCTTTCTGTTATTCCTCCCGAGCCTGAGGGAAGCAGAGTTTTCGGTCCAGGCTTCATCCCAGGGTGTTTCAGGAAGGGTTCCTAATGGACACCTGAAGGCAGGGCTTTCCAGAGCACCAAGTGGTCTTCTGCAAGTCCAGCTGCGGGATCACTGCAGCAAAACACCCATCGCTGATTTCGGGGGGCTGGACTGAGAACCTGGTGGGGGGGGCACTTTTAAAGCCCTGATGTGGTTCACAATGTAGGTTTACAGGTAGTTGGGTGCGAAGAGCTGGGTCATCCCGTTCAATGGAGGGGGGCAGGGAAGAGGGCTGAGTAGCCAAGGTGTAAACATCACAGACTGGCATTACCCTCAAAGAGATCAAACGCTGCCTCTGTGCATCAAGCAAGTACGACTGGGCTGCTAAAGGATGGATGCTCATAGCTTGTTGAATGTTAAAATACTCATTTCAATTCGCCGCAGCCAGGGACGCTCTCTAAAGATGGGATGTTGCACCGTTTCTGTGAGTGATTTCATTGCATAACTTCTAACCTCCAACCTCTGCCATTGCCAGGTGAATACCTGCTCGGTTGTGTTTGCGCTGAAAGGTCTCTTTGTTTCCTTTGTAGCCATGCCTCTCCCGCCTCTCAATGTAACTGTAAGCCAAGTCACCAGCAGCAATGCCAGCGTGGTCTGGGTGCCAGGATTTGATGGCCGTGCACCCCTCCATTCTTGCACTCTTCAGGTATGGCCCTTCTGGATTGTCCCCTGTCCTGCATGAAGAGTGGGACTCCCCTCAGCCACAACACTGCTTGGACCATCTTTTGCTGTCCTAGCTGCTTCGTAGCCCTGTTTGAATCCTTATTCCGCGGTTTTAAAATTTGGTAACTTAAAAACAGGGTGCAACTTGGGGCGTAAATGGGTGCCCAACAGCAGGGCCAGTGCTTGGGTGTGAGTTTTTGGGAACTTGAGACTGGTCCCCCATTATTCCTCCTGACGGGTTATCACACCAGTTGCTCCATGCAGAGTTGTGCCCCGGGGCAAACTGGGGTCACTCTGGTGGAAGCGGTCCCTTGGGTGGCCATAGGGTGTTCGCCCATCCTGCTGGCCCATGGTGACTTGTTTTGGAAGGTGCAAATGGCCCTGTGACTCCTGTGCCACCTCAGCCCTGTGCTTTGCAGCGCCGGAGGGAGCGCTGGCATCAGGACATACTGGATCCAAAGTCAGACCTATTTGCACGTTTCAGAATAACTTTAAACCCTTCCTCTATGTCTTGATTGTCTTTTCATTGTCAAAGACTTACTCTGCCTGGAAAAATCAAGGGTGATAATGCCCTTTAACTCTATCGGGTGCCAAGTACTCTGCACTTCTGAAAAATTAGGCAGCTTCTTTAGGTTTCTGGGACCCTTTAACTCTATCGGGTGCCAAGTACTCTGCATTTCTGAAAAATTAGGCAGCTTCTTTAGGTTCCTGGGACCAGCTTCAGGCAGAGTTAGGTTTCCAGCTCTGCACATTTACCTGTAGAATCAGATCAAACAGCTGGTAACCAGGGGCCAAAAAGACATGGTGATTCCTGAAGCAAGCCATGGAGGCACATTCCCTGTGGATTTATCTGCCGGGTGGTGAATATTGGGCCCCTGCCTGATTAACAGCAGCGATGGGAGCGGGAGTGGAATTGTGGAATTCCTGTGGGGTATTGCCAGCTGTGTAGAGGAGGACTACAATCATGAGGTGCGCTGGAAGCAGCCTAGCTAATTTACTTGCAGTCCTCTTTTTACTTGGGGAGAAAACCAGAGATTTAATGCGCCGATGGTAGGTTTTTTCTTTTTTCCCCCCCTTTCATAAGTAAATGCAAACATCATCTTGCTTTAACTCGCTGGCAGCAAGAATGCCTGAGTGTAGCTGGCGCCGGTCTCTGGGTTTTGTTGCTGCTTCTGTTCTTGTTCGCAGTTGAAAATGGTTTTCTTCCGCTGTTTTACAATGTGAGTTATCTCCAGTTGGAACAGTCTCTTCTCTCTGGCTTGCAGGCTGCAATGCTAATCACCCTGGGTTTTGAGTTTCCACCCCCCCCTCATTTTTGGCAGGGGCAGAGGCGGGGGGGGGGGGATGGGACATGGTGGAAAAGAGGCTGAATCAGAGCAGCTCCGTTTCTGGCCACTCAGCAGTTCTCTCATCCCTGTTCTAAGCCTTTTGTGTTCTGTTTGGGGAGGATGGAGTTCCTGCAGTTGGGTCTGGGAGCAGGGTAACTTGGCAATAACCCTCCACTGACAGAAAGCTATGCTTCCTCTGTCTCACGCATTGAGAGATTTTTGTGAGAGATATTGACCCGCATTTCCACGCGAAAACGCCCGTGCTCCTGGCTCCCCACCAGTGCACTTCTGCTCGGAGCCTCCCAGAAAGGGAAGGGGGATTGAAACTTGGCTGTAGTTTTTCTGGCACTTGGGAGTTGCAGTGGGTGCCCCCAGAGCACCGTGTTCAGACGGGCAGATTCCTTCTCCCCAGAAGGAATCTTCATCTTTACTGACTGTTCACATAAGCCGTGGTCCAGGGCATAAAGGGAGCAGATGTAAGAGCACTGACTCTTCAGACTGCTGAACAGAAACACATCATCAAATTGACAGGGTTTTACACAAAAGTCTGCTTGTTATTTTTTTCCTGCTTTGGATGACACTGATAATGACAACAATATGCTTTTCTGCTAGGGAAACTTGAGATTCTTCCTTTTTATTAGCCAAATAAATCAGTGGGCCAAAAGCGTGTGTGAGAATGAGAAGGGCAGGGAGAAAGACTGCTGTATTAAAAAAAAAAAAGTCCATATGAGTGTTTCACTTGTGTCAGTACACCTTGCTTTTATTCCCAGCTTTGCTTTTTCATATGCTCTTGAGGAGAAAGATAGGCTGGGCCTGAGAGCTTTGCAGTGATTCCTGCTATTGTCAGTAAAAAAGCAGGAACATTAAACCTCTGTGTGTTAAAAGCACACAGTAGTATCAGATTTAAGCAACTTGAATGTTAATTTAGGAGTTCAGATCCAAGAAAAAAAAATGAAACAAAAAAAAAAAAAGGGTTGCAGTGGTAAAAAGTTTCTTTTCAGTTTAATTTCAAACAGTTTAGTTGAACCAGTGTCCACCATGTCTTTAATCCACTACAAACTGAAAATGTATAAGCTTCTGAAAAAGGAGTTGAGAAAAAGGTGACACTAGGCAACAGGGATGTTGATCTATCAATTTCCATTGCACTCAAAGAAACAAGTGCATTTAGTTTTCTTTAAAGGAACTAATAATCAACTGTAGAATTAGTGACATATGTAAGGAAATGTATGGAATCAAATTTTCAGCTGGTGGAAGATTGTTGTACTGCCATGTCATTTAAACCAAATAAAGGCATGGCTCAGGATTCTTAGTTTGACAACTCCCTTTTCAGTATGTTAAACAGCACTGGTGCCATATCTATTCTTACACATTGCTAAGCTAACCATGGGATGGATTCTTATCCCTCTGGACCTGTTAGGCATAGGGCTGATGGTAACAGTCTTCTCCGTTTCACTCGTGGCACAGGTAGCTGAGTCCCCAGATGGCCAGGAGGTCTCCACAGAAGTCACCCCAGTGCCACCCTTTGCCTACGGCGTGCAAGGCCTGAAGCATTCCACCAACTACAGTGTTCGTGTGCAGTGCAGTAATGAGATGGGCAGCTCCCCTTTCACCGACAGGGTTTATTTCCAGACCCTGGAGCTTGGTAAGCAAATGGCAGACAAGAAGAGGAAGCCACTCCCGAGTCTGAAAAAGAGGCGATGATATACTTATCTGAAGGCATCCTTGCTAATTCTGACAGTGTTACACTGTCAGATTGCTTGCCCACTCTAAGGCTTTCCGATCGTAAAATAGTAATATGCAGCCAAATGTGGTGTTACACAATTTGATCCAGCCATGGGGCTGCTGCATGCTGGGCATGTGACCCACTCACTCTCCGAGATTCTTGGGGTCTCAAAAAGAAATGAGAGACACTGACCAATTGCACTTCTTCTCCACTTGAAGCAAACACAGTGATGGTGTCTTGCAGAAGTTGTTCTCTCCCTTCATGTTCTCTCTTCTGGCTGATCTCAGGAAAGAGGGTGAATCTGTTTTTTCAGCCATTTTCAACATGGAAAGTACCTTATTTTCCTACACAGAGTGATTGTGTCCTGCCCTCTGCTTTCAGCTCCAAGCAGCACCCCACAAAATATCCATGTTATCCAAAGAGATCCTGGTCTGATTTTGGAGTGGGAAGGTGTGACTCCAGATGTGCTGAAAGAAAATGTCCTGGGATACAGGCTGGAGTGGATTCAGGATAACATAACTCAGGTAACAGATTGAGAAGGGAGCTGAGCCATTGGGCACAGAGTAGAATGTCCATATTAAATTTTTTTTTAGGCATTAGGGGTCCCTCACCCTTTATCCATCACAGGGGACTAGATGGCTGACATTGCTTTTGTTGTACAACAAGGACAACATAAAGAAAATCCAGGTTATCCCTGCCTCTTTCTAGTGTTGTCCTAAAGGCACTAGATGGTGCAGGATCTGGGCTTTCTCTCTCCTGTGTCTGGGACTTGACTTTCCAAATCCTAACAGCAAAAGGTGTATTTAACAAGTGAATGAGTTACACTGTAAATCACAGAAGGTTGTGGATTGTTTTATTTAATTTACAACATATAGGGAGTTGAAAGGACCTTGTTAGGGTAGAAGGCCTTTCATTTGTTCTGCAGCATTGACCTTTCCCAGGTATCTATCTGCCTTTGAAGTTCACAGCAATTCTTATGGTTTCTTGTTCTTAATATTTATTTAACCAGTGCTTATTAATGATGAACAAGCCTGTAATAATAGACAGCTAGAGGGAAAAGAGAGTTATTTCCTTTTTTGCATGACCCATTTCATACTGGGTCAGCATCATTGACTTTGAGTGGCAGTATTTTGAGTTCCCACTGAATTTACATTGTGTCAGTGGTGGGGGCCAAATGTTCATGGGTTTACTGCAAATGGTATGTATGAAGAAGATCCACAAAATTACTGAAAATATGCTGGCCTTGCCATCCTAAGTGAAAATTGGCGATGAAATTCAGGAGCTGTTTGGGATTTGGTCAACAAGTTAAAACAGACAGAACCCTCCCTTGTCTTAAAGCTGTCAGATGCTTTGCAGCATGTTAGCGCATCTTTGTGTTTAAACCACAAGGAGGTGTATCTTTTAATAGCAGGAAAAAAACCCATTTCTATAGCAACTTTCATGGAAGGACCTCAACGGAGGAAAACATTAAACCTTGTATCTTCCTACGTCCTGGGAAACTGTTAGTAATTTTTGAGAAGAGCAACCCAAGATGATAGCCCAAGTTAGTGGCCAAACTGAGACTAGCAGACAGGAGTCACAACTCCCAATCCTTGTTATAGCACCAGTGAACTACAGGGCAATGTTTTGTGTTAGTTTTAGAGGTGAAGTTTTAGACTACGTTGCTTTTAAGACAGCTGACGGCTTGTTGCCATTTGCTCTTAGGGGGAGATGATCGTACAGGATACAAAAGCTAATCTCACAACGTGGAATCCTCTCAAAGACCTGATCATCAGGGTGTGTGTGCTGAACTCTGCAGGATGCGGGCCCTGGAGTGACCTCTTCCTGCTTGAAGCTCAAGAGGTCATGGGTGAGTGTCCACTGCCCTCCCTTCACTTTGCGGGGGGGGGGAGAGTCAGAAATACTGGGACTGCTGTTTTTTCTCTCATTTTTTCCTTTCGGTTCTTAGAGCTGGTTGAGCCACTTGGTCTTACACAACAGCACACTTCATCAATCAGAGTAGAAATTTAAATATTATTTAAAGAGCTGGTATAAACAAAACAGCTTCTGGCCACTGCTGTGTCTTTGTTAACGGGGTTTTGCTATGCTTAGTGCAGAGCAGGGCTAGGGAGAACACAATAGAAAAGGTGCAAATCAAGGTTTGAAATCCTTTATTTAGGCTAAGTCACACACGTTTACAAGAGTAAATGTGACAGAAAACTCCTCTAACATAGGTTCTTTTCTTTGATTTAATTTGAAGCCGTTCCTGACTAGTTTCAGTTGAGCCTGATTTAAACCATGGCCACATGGGGTTTTGTAATGGTTTTACTGATTGTCTTCATATTAAACCAATTTACTTCTTTCTATGGAAAAGCCGAGCTACTGATAGAAGAGGGATACGATAGTCCACAAGCTGTACCATGCAATCTGCACCACGTGGAGGGGTTTGTTGGGAGCAAAGAATATGCATGGGTGGATCATTCTTGGTGATAAAGGGCACTTTGGGCTCACCTGCACTGGTCTAATGCTGCTGCTGTTTGTATTTCACAATGAAACAGGAGTCAGGCTATGGAGAAGGGTGGGATGTTATATGGGGAGGTGGATAGAAGGGAGAGAAGGATGATGCTTCTGAAAAAGAAACAGTAAAATTAGGAGGAAGTTGTTCAAAATAAAAGACAGATAAGAAGTCAGTGAGGTGTGATGGCGAAAAAAAAAATCTCACCATCTCCCAACGTTTTGTTCCCATTGCCTGTGGCAGGATGAGACAACAATCTCCAATCTCTAGTGCTGACCCATCTGCTGCTGCTTCCCCAAACCATGTGTCTTTTGAGAAATCACATGGGCATTGGTCCCTTCTGATCCTTCCACGTTTAGGGACAGCAGGGGGAAATTAGAGTGGGGTTCCCAGGCAAGCAGGAGGTGGGGTACAGGGGCAGAGTAACTGGGAGCGAACTCTAGCCTTACTTGCAGTAGTGCATCTAATGCTGAGTTTATTTTACTGGGTTTATTTACGCAGAAAGGCCTTTGCTAGCCCAGTTCTCCCAGTGATTAACTCAGTACTGATGGTTATGTGTGAGCACACAGTCACTGCGGGATCAAAGCCCTCAAATTATCTAAAGCAGAATGAAGGGCTGTGAAGGTCCAGAGATGACGCTACTAGAGTTTGGGTATTGGCTTCATAATTTTTTTTTTTCTCCTGGTTTTTGCTCAGTTATTTTCTGTGGCACCCAAATACAGAGAAGAGTACCTGAAAGGACTAGAATATCCCTTTGGAAGATGGCCAATGCTAGCAAGAAGCCCCAGGGAACGTATAAGGTTTGCATTTTGCAGGGAGCTGGAATGGGAGAATCCTGAAAGCAGAAAATGTTTGCTTGTTTTTATCTACAAACCACTTCAAAAAAAAAGTAGCATCAGGAGTGGTGCTTGTTTTGGCCAAATGCTGTCTGAAAGCACATATATTTCTTCGCAAGCGTAGCAGGCTGGAAATAAAGGTTCACTGTGGAAACACTGACAGGCCCCTTAAACAGCAGAGCTGCAGAAAGACTGCAGTTTTGTTTCAGGCCTGGTAGAAAATATAAGTTGCTTCCTTTCCTAAAATAGCAAACTGGTGCTGGTTGCTTTATATGTGAAATGCCAGGGGTGGTTTATGACCAGTTCCCAGTGCGGCAGTAAGGATGACTAAGCCTGTATAAACTTTAAATTGTATTTGTCATCACAGCAAAGCTAGTGGGAGCTCCACCCTGCTTATGCAGAGATCTTGTGCACTATTAACAGAGATGGTTTTAATATTTTCAGAAACATTTTCAGTAGAAATGTCTCTCTCTCATTGCTGACAGAGGAACAAAATGGTCTAATAGCTTTTTCCTATCTGTAATCTTCATGGTCATATACAGGAGAAGACTCTTGGATTACGTGCTTTGCACACCTTTGTGATATGAGACCTGCTACAGAAATAAAAAGGATTCTCTCGTTATCAAAGGGCTCCTAAATACTCATTTAAGCTCACCTAATACTTTCGTCTCTCTGCCATGTGCAGTCTTAAGGCATATGCCAGTTGGAAAAGGGGGGTGTAGGAGATGAGAGAGACAAGAGCTGGGGGAGGAGAGGCAACTCGGTCTTTACTTGGGCTGCAGCCATCCTCTCTAGCTCAGTGGCATGAGTGGGAAGCAATGAGCTGTGGGGCAGAGGAGGAGAAGCGGTGAATTTTAATGTTCATTTCTATTTCTGACACATTGCTGTAAACTGTGGGATGGGCTCCTGATTTCTACTAGTTTAGAAATGGGGACAATAATTTAATTTTGTTTTGTTTTCATCCATTCTCCTTTTGGAGGGACCCCCCCTCGAAGGTGACCTAAATCCCTGCTCTCTCCCCATGCCAACTAGCAGACAGAGACTGGAAAAATAGGCTGAGAGAGGTTGTCTCACTGTAGGGGGAAGGAAACCTTATGGTTAACTCTCAGAGAGGACCTTTTACATCAGTATTGTTAATTGTTTCTACCCTGATTGTTTGGCAGGAACAGCCCAAGTCATTGGCTTGGGAATCATGGAGAGGGTTGGAGTTGCCTTCTGTTGTATCTTCATTCCACTTCTGTTTCTGATCCCTCTCCCTCCTAAGCAGCCTCAAAAGCCAGGTCAAAAAATGCAGCGAGAGACAGTATCATAAAACTTGGAGCCTATAAAGCCTTCTGGGAGAGAAAAGAATATAGGAACCACTGAAGGAGATAAAATGCTTGAAAATAAGTCCTAAAGCTCTGATAACTTGTTTCAAGTGGAGAAGTACAAGTCTGCTTCCTCAGTGGTACAGAATTCTGTTTCTTTAAGCTCTACCTGTTTATTAGACTAACATTGCTTCTTTAAAACTTGGATAATTAGGCTTGACAATGTAACTAGTAATCAAGCCTTTGAAGCCTTTTGCCTGCCAGGGCTCTGCCGATGAGGGTGTTTGACTCCTTTCCACATGCATCTGTGCAGAGGTTTATCCAAATCTCAGCCCAGTAGCCTAACATCTCTTTTAAAGACAGGTTTGCTCGTATTACCATGACATGTAAAACGAATAGTAAATTATCAAAGATGATTTTTCCTTAGTTTCTGGTAAAACGTAGTCAGCTGTTGAAGATGATCAAAGAAGCATGAAGATGAGGGAGGTGCTTGGGGCCCTCTTACCTGTTCTTGTTTGCTCTTAAACAATTTGGTGGTATGAGGGCTATCCTAGATTTCAATAAACCCATTCAAATTCACTTTTAATCTTTAGTAATTGTATTTGGAGAAGAAATCTCTTAGGGAATTGGATTAATTTATCTGTTGTTTGCCAAGCATAGATAATATTCTTTTATTCATAACCATATTGCTTATCTTTCTTCCCTGGCAGCTTACTCAGATTGGCAGCATCTGCATTTTTTCTGTAGACAGTTTGTAGTAAAAAAAAAAAAATACATATTCTGGGAGCAAATATTAGACCGGAATTGCTAGCTAACTTATTTCATGACTCACCGGGCACTTGTTAAAATTCATTTCTTTGGTAGAGACACATTGAGAAGTTACAATCAACCAACCAACAGCATTGGGAAGTTACAGCCGATACCAAGTTCCACAGGGTGCCTCTCCTTGTGGGAGGGGTGAGAGGGGAAACGTAAATATTTTCAACCAGATTGCAGTGAGGCAATTGTCTTTCTCCTATTGTCTTTCAAAATGTTATCTTCTGTTATATTCAGGTGATACTGTGTAGCCTGGTCAAGGTTCTGCTGGCTACCTCAAGCAGAACAAGGTGAAACCTTCACAGAAAACGCTCATATTAAACAACCTTTTTTTTTCTGTCCTGAGACTCTAGTTTATAAAGTGCCCCAGATGATAAGCTCTTTTAAAGGGGTATAACCTGGAGCAGCGCCTTTTGCTTTCTTGAGGCTCAAAACTGTGTGAAACAGCGAGTTTGTCTGATGATTGACTGGGACTGAGTAGCTGCTGATGCCTAATTCCAGCGTACAGTGATCCCCTGTGTACACCAGATCCAGCAGCAGGCTTTTCCATTTAAAAGCCAGAAGAAGAAGTATCCCAGTATGGACTGCTGACAGTCTTCTATTTCCTGACTGGTGTTTCCTCCATCATCTAGGTGGCCAGAGACAACCTCCTTATGGGACATCCTGGGTTCCTGTGGCATTGGGCATTCTCACAGCTCTGGTAACAGCTGTTGCCCTGGCTCTCATTCTCCTTCGAAAAAGAAGAAAGGAAACTCGGTTTGGGTAAGGGAGGTTCCCTTTGTGCTGGTTAGGGAGATGTTTGCTTTCTCCTCTAGTGTGTTTTCTCAGTCAATTATTTTTCAAAAGGCATTGTGGATTTGGTACTTTTGGCACTTTGTTTGGATAATCTTTTGTTTACAATTTTGGGGGTGACCCTGAATTAGAGACTATCAGGAAAGTGTGCTACCTTCTTTTAAATTAGAACACCACCAAAAATACAGTAGAAAAATGTCAATAGCTGGACTTTATTAGAATGTGGAAATATAAACTAGATCAAAGTGATTCCATAAGTCCTTAGCACTGCTGCTTGTAAGAGATCCAAAGAGAAAAGACCCACAGATGAATCACCTTCTGTGTTTTCTGGGCTGGGCTCTTTATCCCATGCTGGTTTTCAGTCTAGCTTGCATATTCCTGGCTGCCCAGAACCTTCTGGATCCCCAGGAAAGTCTCCTTTATGGCACCACTGACACTTGGCTGTGGGTTGCTCCCTGCTGCAAGCAAGGTTCCTGTTCTTTTCAGAGTCTCCCAGTCCTCTCTCTCACAGCAGGATCTGTTTGTGTGACTCTTGCAACCTGTCTCAACCTGCAGCTTCTCCCAAGCCCTCAGGAGGAGTGATTCCCCTCTTCTGGAAGGCTCCTCTCCCCTGTAGGTGCATCAGCAAGGCACTACAAACCCCTCATTCCTCCTCTCCAGCTACACCCTATTTAACAAAACAGTCTGTAGTATTTATATGGCGGGGGGGTGAGAAATACTGTTCAAAACACCCTTTTAGGAGTGAATGGCCTGTGTAATCATGGCCCTGTGTGTCTTTTCTGCCTTCTAGCCATGCCTTTGGCAGTGTGGTTGGCAGAGGGGATCCAGCAGTCCATTTCAGAGCTGCCAGGTCTTTCAACAGGGAGGGCCCAGAGCTCATTGAAGCAACATGTAAGTAAAACGACGTGAGGGATTCTGCCTGAGAGGCCTTGTTCATGCATGTACTATGCTTTCTATTTGTTTTCTCCGAAACTGATGTTTTGGATCAAGAATATGGGATTAATTTACAAGGAGAGTCGCACACTGTGGATGGCAGAGGTGAAAGGCCAGAATTGCTGTTGCCATACCAGTTACATAGCAGTGGCTAATTAGAGCTACAGTCATTGTGTATACTAGTGCAAGATGTAAATGTGCCACTCCCCTGCCCCAGTTTCAGACTACAGGGACTCCTTTGCCTGTAATATTACACAACAGTGAGATAAAGATGGCTTAACAGTATCACAGTGTGCTTTAAACTCATTGTACAGTATGGGAATTGGATTGGAGATGGAGATTAGAACAGGTGACTCTTAATGTTGTGACTGAATATTTAAGTATCCCTTATTTGATGCTTCCTTTGTCTTTTTTCCAGTGGAGAGTGTAGGGATCAGTGACGAGCTGAAGACGAAACTCAAAGATGTCCTAATCCAGGAACAGCAGTTCACCTTGGGAAGAATGTTGGGCAAGGGTAAGAAACAAAACTGGTCAAGGCTTCCCATTAGAAGTCCTGATGGTTACCTTTACTGTTGGGTAGGGAGAAGCAATTATAAGCAGCCTGTTTTCTCTCCTGCTTGTAGATGGCAATTTAAATGGAACTTTCCCTTCCTCTGGGATAAAACATTTCAAAGGTTTAGCATAACTAAGAGGATATAGGCTAAGCCATTTCTATAATATGGCTTTACAGAGTCATGAATTGCCGTCTATGCTCAGCTTTCCAAAGTACCATTGATTCACTGGTCTGTGAATTTCTTTCAAAGATTTAAACAAATATTTAAACTTCCTTTTTTTACACTGACAAAGTGGTACTATAGAATTGCTTCCATTTGCATAAGCATGCGTTAAGTATTAAATGGGCAGAGACAATACAGAGACAGAGATGATTTACCTCAAACACTCCAACCCCTCAAAAAAAAGCAAAACATTGATTCAGTTACAGATGTTCTCAACATCTAGGGTGGTTTGACTCCAGACTTTAGTTCGGGCTCCTGTAGAGGCACATTTGGAACAGGTACTGAATTTTGCTGACATTTGTCCTCATTAGTTCAGGTCCTTAGGAGCTCTTCTGACTGGATCTCCATCTGGATCTCCCACACAGGTGCTTCTAGCACTTCTGTGAGGATTTCAGGTCAGGAGGGATGGGCAGAGTAAAGGTGGGATGCTTCTCACTTAACTTTAGCTAAAAGATTGGCCCAGAAACTCTGTGTGAAAAGCTGGTTTTGAATTTAGATTTCCCAAATGGCAGGGCAGGGTGCTAACTGTTGAATCATCATTCCCTTCTTGGGCTGAAGGCAACTTCTAGAAGTAACTAAAAACATAAAATGATAAAGCCAATAACTAAGAGAGGAGCATAAATCAGGGGTCATAAACAAAAGGAGGCTGAAGTGTTTGGCTTCCTTTTTCTTTATAAGGCTAGTTTTATTGCCATTTTTGTTGACCTTTTTCCTCTGGGAGCATTCTTCTGCTCCATCCCTCTTAGACCAAATGTGTTCCTTTCAGAGCAGGAAGATGACCTTCCTGCAGAAGTGGTCTCAGAGGGTTTAACAATGCTAAGTAATTAAACAGCTGTGACATCTGTTTGTGAGTGTTAGCTCTTGGCCAGTTTCAACCCTTCTGGGCTGTTCCCATGACAGGTAACAAACTGGAAATGGGCTGCAGTGGGGCCTCTGGGACTGGCCCTGGTGGGAGGATGGTAGCTGGCAGGATCTGGTGTATGTTGTCAGCCCCATTCCTCCAACCCCATGCTCAACATACAGGTTATAAGATGGCATTGTCTTGGGCTCTGCTGACTCTACAGCTGAGCAGCAGCTCTGTAATACAGAAGCAGTACAAAATGCCTTTGCGCCTTCCCATTTTCCTCTTTTGGTGTCAGATGCACTGCTTGTGATTATTGTGAAATAAAAGCATATGCCATAGAGTAGTGGAAGACACTGGTGAAAAATTGGTGTAAAAAATCATGCTTTTGGGGGTAGTTGTCCTGAGTGCTGTATTTTGCTTCCTTTTTTTCAGTGCTAGAGTTCCTCATACTAACACATGCTGGGTGGGGTAAGCAGTTACAAAGTTAGGGAGAGCAAATCTAGAGCCAGATCTAATGCAAAGAGGCTGTTATGCTGCGGTATAAGGCCACTTGAGGCCAAAATAATTTGAAGAGGGTTTGGCCAGTTGCATTTTCTCTTATCTCCCTCAGAGAACACACCAGGCTAAACACTTCCTCCTGAGAATTAGCATATCACGCACACACGAGTGGGTGTTCTGTGTTTTGTCTGGTCAGCTGTGATTCATAGAAGTCATTCCCCGTGTTTGGAGAGATAAGGCCTGATTGTGTCTCAGATGCTTGAGTCCTGGCACCATTACTCAGCCCTGATGGCTATCAGCACTGAGGGCTTCTTCAGCCAACCCATCCACTCTCTGCTCCAGCTAATAACCCTGTCTCTGGCCAGAGCCTCGCTCAGACTCAGCCCTCATGATTACAGCTTCTCCAGAAATGTCTGCCTGGGATCCCAGCTCATACTCTGACTCTGCATTGTCCATCTGGTAGTGGACTGCTTTCTTGCCCTCCTGTTTTCCTTTGCCTTGCAGACTGCCAGCACAGTGGCCTCTGTCTGCTGGTAGTGCTGCCTCTTCTAGGCACATGTATGCTGAATGCTGCTGGCTGGAACTGCAGAATGAAAAATGAAGCTGGGAGCTACATTTCTTATGGTTATTCAGCTTCTTTGCCATTCACCCCTGGAGTGAACCTGCTGTGAATCACACTTTCTTTACAAGAAGCTGTTCCCTCACTGCTTGCTCTGGTCACTTCACAGGGGAGTTTGGGTCAGTTCGAGAGGCACTACTGAAGCTAGATGATGGCTCTTTCCAGAAAGTGGCGGTGAAGATGCTGAAAGGTAAGTGGAAGCAGGGCTACCTGAAGTACTTAAGAGAAGAGAGCTTAGAAAGATTAAATGCTATCTGTCCTGTTCTCCAGCAAACATCCCCTGATGCTCTTTACTCCTCTCTGAGCTTCCCACTCAGCCACTCTACCCGTGTTGTCTCCCATCCCTTTCATGTCAGTCTTTTTGTAGTAGAAGCCCTTCAGGGAAGGACCTATGCCACCTTAGTTGCTTGTATGGCACCTAGCACGTGGTGAGTGCAACCAAAACCAAGGCAGAGCTACAGCTGCTTCTGTGTATACGGGGTCTTTTTCAGTTGCTTGATTTAACACAGCATGTGGCAGAGACAGCTCAGACAGGTCTGCTTTGTCCTAATAATTCAGCAGTGAAAGACAGTATTCCTCCAAGCATATATATCGTAGAATAAAGAGAAGAGTGGGCTGAACGCAGCGACAAACTCACTCATCTCAGTCAGGCATATTTGACTAAGTAGTCTGACTGCCTTCTGATTTGTACCTTGGTGATTGTGCATAATCAGGGCAACTAAACACATTCATCAGGCAGAAATCTGTAACAAGAAAAGCAATGAATAGATATAGGTATAAGTCAAAACAAGTTACATACATATATGTGTGTGTGTGTATATATATGTTAACCTGTGTTATTTCACCCCTGTTGCCTGTAAGGCAAAATTAACTGTGACAGACTTAAAACAGTGTCACTCACTTGTCTCTGGAGCTGAGTTTGCCAGCCACAGAACACCAGTTTGTGCTAAATATAGCAGTACCACATTAGTGTGAGTTGCATCATTTCATCCAGTTTCAACAATAACTAATCAGTTTGCAAGCTTTTGTGTAGTCAGACTGTCTACCTTGAGGCACCTTGAAGTTGTAACTTGACAACTCTCTGTCACCCTCCAGAGGCACCTTCCTTTCTCTGTTAACTGTAAAAAGGGAATCTGCTTTTATCTTCTGAATCATATTTAAATTACTTGCCTAAAGCAGATAATGTGAATACTCCCCTACAGGTCTAAGTCTGATCTTGTAGCAGGACTGGAGGACTCCTGCTAAATTCAGCAGCAGCTGTGGGGGAAGTAGTCCACTGGGCTAATTCTTGGTTATATTGATACACTTCCTAAATCTGGAGTAGTAGCAGTGAGAAATAATTTACTCCAAATTTATGGTGATTTATGTCACTGCTGACTTTGGTCCAAGTTCTCCTGTAGTGTAGTTATTTAAGAGATCTTAGCTCTTGCACCTTAGAAGACTGAATCATGCTACGAGTCATAAAAAGCGTTGATCCTTCATGTCATCTTTGTCGGAGATGAATTGGTGTCTGCTGTGCCAGCCAGGGGCTTCAGGCCATCTCCTTAGTTTCAACACTGTCTTTAATTTTGTGTGTCCCCACCCCGACATTATGATTTAGGTCCTTTTAGCTAATTAATTCTTCTATCTTTAACCCACTCATGATTTGCATGGCTTCCAAGGAGAGTTGTTGCTGTGAGGAGAGGTGCTAATCAGCAGGTCCTTGCTCTGCCAAGAACCAATTTACCAGATGTCCCTGATGTGTGCTTACTGATGCCCATCCCAGGAGAAAGTGTCAGGGTCTGCTTGGTTGTAAACTGACTCATGTGCTGTGCCACAAAGGACAAGCTTTTGATCATGATTATCTGTAAAGCCCCTTGGAGCCACCCACAAAGGAAGAAAACTTACAGTGGCTTTTTTCCAGCGGACATCTTTACCTCAACTGACATCGAGGAGTTCCTGCGAGAGGCTGCGTGTATGAAGGAGTTTGACCACCCGCATGTCACTAAGCTGATCGGTAAGCCAGCGCTGCTGCTCGTGGTGCCACAGAGCACCTCCTGTTCCTGCACAGTCCTACACAGCCCCCCATATGCTGTGTCCCCCTCGCTGCTGTCCAACAGAGGTGTTAGTTGCCACCATCTCTGTGCTGCCTGGAGTCCTTCCCAGGCCTAGAGGGAGTTGGAGTGTGTGTAAGTGCTCGCAACACTTGCCCTCATACACCTATAATAGGCATTTCTTACTTAAGCCATTTCTTTGGGTCTTGCAAATACTACAGGGAGAGTGTGACTGGCTAAGAAATTGCATGTTTTCCTCTAAATTTGTACAAGAAAAGCAAGCAGCCTGTAAGATTACCCTTGGGACTCCTCTGTTTATTAAAACCCCTTGTGTGTGTCCTCGTTAGGAGTCAGTCTTCGGAGTCGTCCCAAGGGCCGTCTCCCAATTCCCATGGTGATCCTGCCCTTCATGAAGCATGGAGACCTTCATGCTTTTCTGCTGATGTCACGGATTGGGGAAAACCCTTTTGTAAGTCTGTCTTGCAGTAGAATTCCTTCTGGGAGGGTATGGATTTTCAGAGAATGTACTCGGGTCAGTTCAGGGTTGGTCTGGTACCAGAGGAAGTTACTGGATGTGGTGTTGAAGTATTTAATTCAATGCATGATGAGGACCAATTCTTCCATTCCATCCTCTATGTCCCCTATCCCTGCTCAGTAATCTAGCAGCAGATCTTGCAGTTTTGCCATATGTGCTCGAAAGCTTCCAGAAACAGGACTTAAACTCTTATTTCTTTCAGAATTTGCCTGTTCAGACACTCCTCAAGTTCATGATTGACATTGCCAGTGGGATGGAGTACTTGAGCTCAAAAAATTTCATACACAGGGACCTTGCAGCTCGGAACTGCATGTAAGTGACCCATGAGTTTTTAGAGGAAAAGAAGAGAGTGAGAGAGAGATGAGAAGCCTTTCATGTGACAGAAGTGGGGAGGGATCCTGCCCAAGGATGCTGATCCTTGCATTTCAGTGACAATAGGCTTAGGGGCGCCATGGCCACGAGGGTGGGGGTGTGTGGTGCTGCATGGAGGGAACAACTCCTAGTGTCCCACTGAGCTTCCAAATCAACCCTTTTTATGAGGAACTTTTCTATGATTGGTTTGCACATGTATTTTCATTGGGTGGATTACAGTATGTGTTCGTAATTAGTCACTCTAATGGCTGTGTGTCAGCATGGGCTATTTGTTCTGCAGTATAATGTAACCAACAGGAGAGAATGGATTTGGCAGTGCTAGGAGAAAGGAACTTTCATTGTAGCCTGAAATCTGTATTTCTTGTATCTATTTTGAGGACTTGATTATCACAATATAAGAAATGTAGAATTCCCCTAAAAGCTTGTAAAGAATGGCTTGTGTGGAGAATGCCTTTAGAAATAATTGCATGGTGAACACACTGTATGATTCCACATTGCTGTTCTTATCCTGAAACCGCCTCGCCTGCTTTGAAGGGAAGAAAAGTCTTTCTTTTATGCTTTTCCCTCTGCTGCTTCCCTGAGAATGGAGTAAGGAACAACCCATTCTGACAGAACTCTGAACAAAACCACAACAACCAGTAAAATCCACGAGACACAGACTTCCAAAGGCATTTGAATGTCCAGATGTACAGGCAGGACCCTGACAGTCATAATGAAAAGTGATGGGTTAGCCTCCTTTGACATTTATGAGAAATCCATGCTGATTACCTATTTTTAAACACTTTAAAAATGCAGACTTCCTTCAGAGTAAGCTGAATGCCTATTTCATCATATCTCCTGGAAGAAGCAGGGAGTCCTTTATGAGACCTGGGAGCACAAAGTGGTTTTGGGCTATACTTGCTCTATCTACCACTGTGTCTCAGTTTAAGTGGGTGACAGGGAAATTCAGACCATTATCCAGGTCTGGAGAGAAGATCTTGCAGATCTAGTCTGAGCAGTTTAGGCAAGGACCTATGCTTTTTGGTTGCCTCTACAGGGTATAGTCCTTAGTGGTAGCAATGAGCAGTACAGATACCCTCTGTTAATCTTGGAAACTACAGAGATTATCTGAGCTCACTTTGGCTGACAGAGTGGACCATCTGAGCATGGCCATTTCCTTACTTCCTTAGTTCAGCAGTCTCCAGTCAGTTCTTTGAAACTAACAGGGAGATAATTAGGACTATTTCACATTGGTCTTCAAGTGGATGAAGTCGTTATCCCTCCGGGCAGTACTTAGTGAATGATATACCTCAGGTTCCCCATCCAGACAGTCCTGGACATACTTCTTTTTATTGCCTGAGGTAGCCAGTAAATGCTTTTCTCAGTCCTTAAAACTTTCCTTTAGGTTGGATGAGAACATGAACGTGAGTGTTGCAGACTTTGGGCTTTCCAAGAAGATCTACAGTGGAGATTACTACCGTCAGGGCTGTGCTTCCAAGCTGCCAGTGAAGTGGCTTGCTCTGGAAAGCCTGGCAGATAATCTGTACACAACACACAGTGACGTGGTGAGTTTTGCTGTGGTACACTTGGGGACCACCCGTATTCCTGCTGCACTGGAGGAATCCTATACTCACAGAGGGTGGGGAAAAAGCTCTGGTGATGGGAAAGGGAGTTTTCCTTGTGTTTGGAGGGCAGTGTTACCTCTGCCTTGGGTGCTGTCAGAACTCAAGACTAAAAATATGTGCAAGTGCTTTATGGCAGAAGACATGAACCCTTTTCCTCTTGTCCTTTGGTCTTTCATTTTTCAGTGCTTATCCCCATCTTTTCTTTCGCCTTTCCCATTCTCCTCTTCATCTGTTTTGTGTGATCTTTTTTCTTTCTCTTCTGTGTGACAATTTGAAGGTGACATTTGAAATGCATCTAAGCCACACACTCATGTACCAGTGCAGCAAAGGTGCTCTGTCCTACAGAAGGTCTTGATGGAACTTCATAGATTCTGAATATATCAGTGCTTAGACGCGTCATAACTTCACCCATGGAGAGTGAGGCTAAACCCATTCATCTGAAATTTCTGCTTCCTTTCCCTTTGTGGTGTTTTTTTTTTGGTTGGTTGGTTTTTTTACTTCTGATACCTTTTCCCCTCTTCCTTCCTCTCTTTTGATTTGATTTCACACTACTTTTGTCCTTCAGCCCTGTGGACTTGCCTTCCCAGTTATCCATGTCACAGTGTCCCTGAAGAGATCACCAAGAGTGACATGTAATTTGGCTGCTGGATTGCCCACCGCTGCAGTGTTCAGTGATTAGTGATGGCTATTTTGGCCATCAGTTTACAGTAGACACTAGACAGGGTTTTGCTTATGAAAATAGGGGGTTTTTTTGCACCCAATAAACCTTGCCATTTAGTTCAAATGTACAAATATGACTATTGCAACGTAGAGCACAAATAAACGTGAGCCATAATTGGTTTGTTCCCTGCCCTACTTATTGGATAAATAATTCTTTCATTTGTGCCTGTACATTTCCAGGAACTGAGATTATGGCTCAATGAATTAAGAAACTGATTTGTGAGCCCCAAAACAAAATCTTCTTTTATCTGGGAACCACAAAACTGATACTGCATGCCTTAGAGCCATGAGTAGGAGATGCCTGGGGGAGGCCTGCAGGTGGAAGACAGCAGTAGCTCCCAAATCTTCACCTGCTCCACCGCAGGATGGGGCCAGCAAGGCCTTTAGATGTCTCTTCAAGATGGTATGTCAGGATTAGCCACATCTGATGGGTCATTTCTTTGTTTTCTAGCTAGAGTTTGGATAGTCCTTGCATCGTTGCTGCTCACATGACGTTACCCTGGAGTGTGAGGGTCAGTGAGCATACTGAAACCCACCCCGGCCATCAGGGAGCTGTCTGTTCACTTGTTCTGTGTGCTGTTCCCTTTCAGTGGGCCTTCGGGGTGACCATGTGGGAGATTGTGACCCGAGGGCAAACCCCTTACGCTGGCATTGAGAATGCAGAAATCTACAACTACCTCATCAGCGGGAACAGGCTGAAGCAGCCTCCGGAGTGCCTGGAAGATGTGTGAGTACTTCCTCGCCCTGCTGATGTGCGATTCCTTGAGAATTTTGGCTCACTGGAAGGAAACGGGGGCAGCTGGCTGGGATGCCGATCCGAGTCTATCCGCTTCCCAGGACACAGAGCCATTCACTAGAAAGTCTCTGGGTTAGCTACCAGATACTCTCTGCTGGCAGGGCTCCCTGGAACCTGTGGTAGTTACACGAGCAGCTCACTTGGCTCAAGGGTTTGAACAGTGTCAACGTTAGCAGCTCTCGGCTTTGTGGAAACTCTTAACTGTGTTTCCAGACACTCACTGCTCCCTAGCTTCTCAAGCCAGCATCTGATAGAAGAGAAGAGTTTCGTGGCTGAATAGAAGAGCAATATAGCGAGACCACAAGGAAACTGGACTGCAGAAGCAGTGGCCTGCAGATGTCTTTCAGAGCTGGGCCCAGTTCTCAAAATTGGATCTACTGCTCTCATAGGAATAACAGGAGAAAGAGAAGAGGGCAGATAAAAGGATCAGGTTCTGTAGATCAATGTCCCACCTTAAATTACAGGTGGAAACAAAACAGGGATAAAATTGCAGATATTGGTTTCAGAGTCAGACTTGCAGGAAGGACTCGTGTAGCCCAATGAGGAGCAGGCAGCCATGTGCTCCTGCCTCAGTCCCGCATCCAAGGGACCATTCTTGGCCAGCAGATTACCTGAAATGGTTTGCTCAGGAACCCTTAATCCATGGATGGTGCTGGAGTTTCCTGGAATCCATCCATACTTGGGGCTGAGGTCCCTCAGGGAGTGTCACCATAAGTTCTCCCAGGTTAAAAGCTTGCCTGTCCTGGAAAAGGTGAAGTCGTTTCACCGAGTGCCCAATCACGTTTCTTTTCTCATCCTGGAAGCAAGACATAATTATGAGCACTGACTTTAGTGGCCTTTTCCAGCCATTCCTTGTGTGTGAAATTGACAACATGAAGTTCTCTTTCCTCCCTTTTTCCTCTTGTTGTAATGATGGATTATTTATGTGGTTTCCTTTCTCCAGCCTTTTTCCCACACAGGGAATAATCTGTACGCTTGTTATTAAAGCTGTACACTTTTATCTTCTCAGCAGTTCATTGTAATTGTTCCTGAGTTTAAATGAAAACATGTTCTACCACTGCTTAAATTCATTGTACGTCTGCACCTTGACTGCTGTGAGCGGCTTTGGTTCCAAGTTGTGGAGCTTATGGCCATAGGATGTTATAGATGCCAAAAGGTAGAGAAGAGATTCAGAAAGCTGTTAGGCATTGAAGAAAAATCTGTAAAAAAACTACTAAAAATGTACAACCACCTTTTCAAGAGGCCCTTGAGCTACAGGTTATTGAGACCTGAGAGAATATACCAGAAAGATATATATCACTGTGTGCTCACCCTCAGTTTTTGTGCTTTCCCATTTGCTACTGGCCACTGTCAGAGGGAGGGTACTGGGTCAAATTGAAAATTTGGGCTGACCCAGTACAGCCAGTAGTTTTCTACCTCTTTCAAATTAATTTCGGCTGTTTGGGAGGGTAAAATAATTGGTACCACAGAATAGGAAGTTTCTATTTTACCTAGTGCATTTAGAGTTACTTCTACTGTTTGTGAGGAATCTAAATCAGGATTAAGATGACTGAACCATAGAAGCTTTCTGTAAAACTAGCATGAGACCAAAAACAGTCTTATAAAGCTGATAGAAAGCAAGGGACACAGACAGTAAAATAAAAGCCATCATGAAATGCTTTATTTCCCAGTAAGGGCCATATCGGATTTTTTCCATTCACAAGTTTAACTGAGGTTTGTTTGTCTGTGGTGTTTTTCAGTGCCAGCTCTGTGCTTTGTTCCCCTTCCCTGCAGAACTGGCAACAATACTGCCATAGGAATGCAGCTGCCAGTCTTGTGGGTGATGCACAGAGGAGGAGGACAATGGCTCTGGCCATGCTCCAGCCCAGTGGGCCAGTGGGAGGCTGGCCCTGAGCCGTGAAGGTGGCCACAGAGGGAGCACCAGCCTTGCCCAAGGGCAGTACCTTGCCCAAGCACAGGCCTTTGGAGCCAGCGGTGTCTCCTCACACCAGCCCTCAGGTAGTCAGAGCTGGTGTTTGACTGCAAGAGAAACGCTGCAGGATGGAGCCTGAGGCTGGTGATGGCACTAAACACGTCCCACGAAGGTGATCAGAGGGATGGAGCACCTCTCCTATGAGGACAGGCTGCGAGAGCTGAGGTTGTTCAATCTGGAGAAGAGAAGGCTCCAGGGAGACCTTATAAGAGCCTTTCAATGTCTGAAGGGAGCTACAGGAAAGCTGTCTGGAAGTGTAGTGAAAGGACAAGGGGCAATGGTTTTAAATTGGAAGAGGGGAGATTTAGATTAGACACCAGAAAGAAATTCTTTCCTGTGAGGGCAGTGAGACACTGGAACAGGTTGCCCAGAGAAGCT
>BJBW01006965.1:28996-43947 GCA_004320125.1 Scolopax mira | reverse complement strand
CCCTGCCCAGGGCAGGGAGGTTGGAACTAGATGATCTCTAAGGTCCCTTCCAAGTATAACCATTCTATGATTCTCTGTAGTCAAAAGGCTTTTTCAGCATTTTTGTAGTCAAAAGGCATTGGCAGCACCAATGGCACACCTTCATGTGGGAGCGCTGGGTTAACACGTTGTGAAAAACAAATATTCTGTAAATAACTTTCACCTCCCTCAGCCGGATCTCTGCTTTCTTTCTTCCTGTGTGTTACCTGCTCTTGAAGTAGAATTTGGAGGGATGGCTTCAGCCGCAGCAGAGGTTGTCAAGATGCTTTGTGTGAATAAATTCATAAGCTATTAAGTGGTGTCATCCTCACAGTCCTATTCTAGCTCTCCAGAGATAGTGGAACAAGAAGTTCAGCATCCTTTGTCAGGGCTTCTGGGGTTTTTGGTACTGTCTAAATAATTACTTTGACCAAAAAGGTTGCCTTTGAAAATAGGAAGGAACAAGGAGTTAGACCCATGATGGCTGCCCACGTGCTGTTACCTGCGCAAAGCCGATAGGTTTTGAGGAAAGTGTCTGTGCTTTTTAAGCTCCACTGCATGGAGCCCCTCCTCAGAGGTGCAGGGGTGGCTGCTCTGCTTCTCAGTACTCTTGTCTCCCTCTGTTTTTTTGCAGCTACGATCTCATGTGCAGATGTTGGCATCCTGAGCCCAAGCTACGCCCCAGCTTTGCAGTGCTCCGCTCTCAGCTGGAAATGATTCGGGGGAGGATGTCTGCGCTCTCTTCCAGTCAAGATCCTCTCTATGTCAACATTGGGAAGGACAAAGAGGTGTCTATGAGTGACCCTGCCCTGCACGCCTCCTTTGGAAACATGAACGATGAAGAAACTGTTGCTGGGGCAGCCGCTGCTGTCACAAGTGACTATCGGTACATCATGAGCCCCTTGTGCCTTGGAGATGATGCCGAGGGTGAAAGGCACCCAGATGGGCAGGAAGGGGAGGACAAAAGCCTTCTGTATGAGCTGGAGACAGGAGGAGAGAAAAGTTGTTAGCCTGTACATAGCAGTGACACTCTGCTTCCCTGGGATGGGATGTGTGCAGCCGCGGTGCCGAGTCACCTGGGGCTCCGATGCTGGATCTGGAATGGCTTTGAACAGCACTGGCCAGAGCTCTTGGGCAGCTTTTGTAGCTTTCACCACTTGTGTGGGCTGCAGTGGCGGATGCCTTGGAAGGACCACAACCCCGACAACCCCTTGGATTTATGGGGGCAGGCTGTAGGGTTACAGGTTGATCGCATCCAGCTGAAAGGAGTTTGGAGCTAAGGTGGGCAGTGAGAGTCTGTGCTCTGCTCCTTCTCACTGACGGCTGGAGCAGAGCTGAATACACCTTCTGTTCAGTCAGTGCTCACTCTTGTGTAGATGTTGTCTTCAATCCTGGCTGCGTGACTTCAGGACTGGTACCTCTGAAAACACTAGTGGGTATTTACACTGTCATTCAGGTCAAGAGGGCAGAATTCCCCTTGTGTTTGCTCCACAGTACAGCCCAGACTTGTTGCCTACCTCAGTGGTTCTCAAACTGATCCGTAGATCTGCTTCTACCCAGCACTGAATTTGGACATCGGGCTTGCTTTATGCAGCAACACTTGCTGCTTCCTCAGTGTGAGGCTCTTTTAAGAGTTTCAGACATCTTGGTGAGCGATGAAATTAGAAAAAAATATGAAAATCCAGCATACCTTTTTACCCCACATACCTCTTTTATGTCTTTCTTCTGTTTGATGCCAATTCAGGCCTGACCAGACTTGCAGCTGGCATTAAAATGCAAAGGGAGGGAGAGCAGCTGGCATGTGTGAGGACAGAATCCAACTTCAAAGGGATGGAAAGGAAGCAGTGTAGAGAGGACTTAACAGCAGTATGGGGAAACAGTGCTAATTAATGCTAAGTGCTGCCCTCCAGGAGAGGAAGGAGACAGCTCAGCTACAGAATGGCAGACTTACTTCTGTTTCAGCTGGAGCAGGATTCAGCATTTGCTTTAAAATGGGACTCGTTTAATCTTTCTCTTTAACAGTCCTGTGACTTTTTCAAATAACTAAGTGCTGTAACTGCTGCAGTGACAGTGTGAAATTGGTTTTGGGAAGGTGTGGGTGTTGGGGAGAAGGGGTTAACTGAGAGATCTCTCTGAAGAGAGAGTCCTCATGATGAAAAAGCTTGAGAACCACTGGCCTTCCTAGTTAGGAGGTCTTCTGGCATGCTGTAAAAGTCACATCAGAACATAGACTAATATCACTGCAGCCTTCCAGATAGGGCAAAATTAATGGTTTTGTCCTTGGGATTTTGTTTTGTTTTCCAATCAGCATGTCTGACTCACTATAACTGCAAGCGCTTGTGTGGTTTTTAATAATTTAATAATATTTTACTGTAAATCAGCATTTGTTTTGTGCAGTGGTTCCCAGCAAGGAAGTGCAGTTACATCTTACTCTACTGATCCTAAATATTTGCTAGATCTTAATTTCTTTTATTTCCAGTGCACTGAAAACTCAGCAGTACCACAAGACTTAGGATTCCACACTTCTTTCTCGGAAACGAATTCCACAAACGTCATCATTTGCTGAGTTGGCAAAGGTGGGACCAGTTAGGTAAAAAGAGATTGCAGACTTGATACCAGAACACTCTGCCTTTCGATGCCCTGTATTTGTGTATTGTAAAGTTTGGGGCTAACTACAAAATTTGGGTCCGGTTTCAGCCCTTAATGAGAACACTTCCTAGGGAAGGGGAATTTCAGCCTGGGGCGTGGGCACGGGTCCTTTCTGTAAAGTTTACTACTGAACAGTGACATCCTCCAGATGTCTCCTGAAGTTTGGTACCGTTTCTCAGTTGCAGATACAAACTGCACTGTTTCATACCCCAGGCAGTACAGTGTTTTCTCTTCATTTAGCTGAAATACTGTAAATGCAGGTGAGAAGATAACACCTAACAAAGGGTAACAAGAAACCTGTCTGCAGTGAAGGCAGAAGGCTATGCTCCCTGCAGCTGCCTGGGAAGCGCAGATGTACATACAGACTCTAACTTTGGGAAGCATGTCTTTAGTTTTTATGCATTTTTTTAATAATAAAACATGTACTGTGTCTGAGTACCAGCCTCCTATCTGTGCCAGAGTTTGTGGTGATGCTCACTTGCAGGGTGGGGGTCATAGTGAATGTCAGCCCCAGCAGAAAGAGGTTTTTTCCTCCCTCCGCCAAACATCACATACACAATTAAGCTACTACTTGGAGGCAGAGAACATGTTTGGCTTGCCCAGATTGCAGTTACTCCGAATTGCTCCAACCTTGAGACTTTGAAGGCCTAAATCTGATGGGCACAGGCCAGTGGTTCCACAAAGAGACAGGTACCCGAGGAGGAGCCCTTACTGGGACGTGTGGGCATCCTACCTGGGAGTGCAAAACCTCTACATCACGTCCTCCCTGAGAACTGTTGCCTGCACCCATCCACTGTCTGGCAGTGCTCTCTCTGGAAGAGAGGTCTGGAGGCGGTGGGTAAAATTCAGCTGCTGAGTCAAATGTTCCAAGTGCAACATAAAAGAGCCCCTGGATTCCTAGCTCGCAGAGAAGAAAAGGTGTGTGTACCTCATGCTTTTATTCTTCACCAGCAAACAGCACGTTGCACGCCCTCTGCCTGCCAGCTCACACGGAGAAGAAGAGATGGTACGAGCACTCACACCCCCACCCACCCCCCCTCTGCAATGCAGGAAAAATGACTTCCGAAGCACAAAGCGGCTGATTTAGTTAATATTTTAAGGTTCCATGGCCCAGCGATGTCCCTTGGGTCTGTTTCAAATGATGATTTAATCCTTTCGTGTGTGAGCCTGGTCAGACCAGGTACAAATGAGGCTGTAGTGTGGGTGGGAGAAGTGGCACTGGGAAAAGAGCTAGTGAGAAAAAAGTGAGGAAAGGAGATTTTTAAAATGGGGACAGATGGGATGAGCTGTGAAGACAGCAAACAAGGGATTGGGAAAGCAGAAAAGGGGGATTTTATATGTGAAATCTGGAATGGATAAAGCATTGCCCCAGCTGGGACTGGGCAGGGGTCTGAGGTGGGGGCTTGCTGTATGTTTTGGGAAGGGATACGGGCTGGCAGCTCAGCCTGCAGATACGGGGATGCTCCAGCCCAATCCAGTACCTGCGTGGTGTGGGGAATAGCGAGCTCTGGTACTGGATGTACCCCAGAGCCAATGCACAGCAACCCAGGGACCTGCCACCTTCCTTCTTGACCTGTGTTTTCATAGAATCATAGAATGTTTTGAGTTGGAAGGGACCTTAAAGATCATTGAGTCCCAACCCTCCTGCCCAAGGCAGACCTCCCACCAGAGCTGGTTGCTCAAAGCCCCATCCAGCCTGGCCTTGAACCCGTCCAGGGATGGGGCAGCCACAGCTTCTCTGGGCAACCTGTTCCAGTGCTTCACCACCCACAGTAAAAAATTTCTTCCTAATATCTAATGTAAATCTGCCCTCTTCCAATTTAAAACCATTGCCCCTTGTCCTGTCACTGCACTTCCTGACAAAGAGTCCCTCTCTGGCTCTCCTGTAGCTCCCTTCAGGTATTGATAGACCTCTAGAAGGTCTCCCTGGAGCCTTCTCTTCTCCAGGCTGAACAACCCCTGGTCTCTCAGCCTTGCTCTGATACTGTGAGAACAAGTTTCATCAGCCAGTTCTTGACTTCCTGTAATTTTTTCATCTCCAGGTTCTGATGCTGGTCACCACTATCCTTTAAGCAGAAACTGAAGTCAGAGCCTCTTTAATCTCCATATTGCAGAGATTAGTCCTCATTTTGAGGCAAGTTTTGCTGTCTTGACTCACTGAAAACCCTCCCTGAAGAACATTCCATTCATTTTGAGTAAAAGTTAGAGCCTGGCTGACCAGGAACAGGAGAAAGGAACAATATTTACACATACATATTTTCCTGATCCCCATTCTGTTTTGCTGGCAGTGTTCGTTTTCCCCTAGTGCTCAGCCAGCCACCAGTTTTTGCAAATTCCCATAGTTTTCACCAGGGATTTCCATGAGGCGCCCTCATACCCAGTCCTAACTTTATACCCATTTGTTATTTAACACCAATTACGCTCCCTTAAAATAGTGAGTTGTTCTCCAAACGCTGGGAGGGAGGAAGCCTGGTCTCCCGTGGATTGGCATCCCGCAGGTGGCTGCAAGCAGCGGGTGAAGCTTGCCCCTCGTTAAGGTACTCACAAGACCTTTTCCCTTGGTGGAGTCTCTGAAGTCACTGAATTTCCATCTGCGGGGAAGGTACCGATGTGGCACTAATAGGGTCTGCCACACACAGCCTGTTTTCAGAAAACTTGTAGGGACTTAATTATCCTGCAGACCTCAATCTCGCCGTCGCGTTTGCCTGAAATGAGGCAGCGGATTCCAAAGCTATTAGGGCCAACACATGCAGCTGGTGATCAGAAAGCCTTGTTACCATGGGAAACCCAGCTAAAAATCAATTACTTAGTCCAAGAGCAGAAAAGACTGACGGACACGGGTTTTGATTGCATTTCCTCTGTCATATAAAAGGAACTCGGCGTCAGTATGAGTCAGACCTCAGCCACTGCACCCAGGTCTAGTGACAGAACAAAGACGATCGACTCCTCGCTTACTAATTACTCCGTGGGTCCTCCAGCTCGAGGCACGCCAAGCCAATTCATTCCTAAATGTGGGTAGGGTTTAGGGGAAACAGCACATCTTCTGGTTGTGTTGACAACAGGACCAAAATGAGGAGCAGGGTGTTTCGGCAGCGCGGTTCCCACCGAGCCCAGCTTTCCAGCCGGGTGCCCCAATGAGCCACCCGTCACAGCTTGGAAAGTATCTAAACAGCTTTTTTTTTTCCCCCCAGTTTATTTTCACAGGCTTAAAATAGAACCGAAAGAAACATCTGACCTCAGGAAATGGATGGCGCTTGTTGATTTAAGATCTGTTGAGTTCAGTGGGGATTTAACGGGACTGGACTAGTTTCCAGAAAAGTCTTTGTAGGGGCTGGCTCTTGCCAGCCTGCGGTTCCTGGAGAGGAAAGAGGGTTTGCAGGCACAGATGATCTAATTGAGAATATAAGATATTGCACTATATGGTGATAAACACGTTGCCAGTGAATGGGGGAGCCGAGAGAAATAGTGGGGGACGCAGGAGAGAGGCGCGCTGTGTACGTTGCAACGTGGCAATTAGTGCAGCAAATTCAGAAGGTGGCTACTTGCTTCATTAACGTATAAGACAATGATGCTACCCTGTCATTACCCGAGCTGCGTGGGAGGCTGCTGCTGCCTCTCCACTTCTGCTCTGCCAAAGAATTCCTCTGCAACAGCCGCTTTGGTTGTGTGGCCACGGGTGTCAGCTGGAGCAGAGAGCCCCTTGGCCACCCGCTGCTGCCTCTCCTTGTTCCTTCTTACTCAATTACCTTAAAAGAAGCTAAAACAACCCAAGATTCACAGGGCTAGGTGATGTAAAGCAGCACGCCTCCACTAACATCAGGTGAGGTCCAGACCTAATTAATACATCGCCTGGGAATGTTTGTCTATGTTATCCCTCCTCTCCCACAAAGATACACAAAGAGAAGCGGGAGCAGAAATATTTTGCAGGCTTGTGGCTGAGCTTTAACAGCCCTTCGGTGCATGTGGACCTTGCACCCGAGCTGCAGGGTGTGAGGGCACCAGAAGATGTAGATTTTGGGGGTTATGCAGGGGATCCAGGCCGTACCCTGGAACGAAGGGGGCACTTTGCTGTTTCCAGAACCCCCAATACTAAAAAAAATCCCTGTGTCAAATCCCAAATTCCAGGCTTGGCTTTCTCTCCAGCTGGGGTAGTTTAAGACCCATCTCCCCAGTATTTGTTTGCTGCCCCTCTGCTGGAACTGGGGATGCCGGCAGCCGGGGCTGGCGCTGCTGAAGGTAGGGAAGAGGCAGAGGATGCACAGAGCAGGATGAAGCACAGGCACATGTTTCTACCAGCCCTGCTGTGGGGGTGGAAATCTCCAGCAGAGCAAGCAGCCGGTGGCTTCTCACACTCCCTCCTCCCCCAAGTCTGATTCACTCCAGCTTGTCTGCCAACACTCCCAACTACACCAAGGCACTTCCATTGAAGCCGATGCACCGGGCGGTACCTGAGGCAACGACTGGCCTCACCGTGTGAAATATTTCCCACATTTTCCCCCTATTGATGAAATCTCTCTGGGTCACTGCTGAAACGGCTCAGGGCTGCTGCCCTGCCAGCGGGCCAACATTTTCTCCAGACATCGTCAGGCAAGGATCCAAATGAGAGGAGCTGAACCTATTTATAGCAGAAAACAACGTGGCTTGGTATTTCTCTTTTTTTTTTTTTTTCTCTTTTAATATAGTCCAGGAAATATCACCAGTCTGCTGCGCTCTGCCAAGCTGAGGGTAGGGGGCTGCAGTGCTGTAACTGAAGGCAACAGTTGGCCCACGGGGACTTTATTTGGGGGTTTATGCTCTCACATTCAGCCACCGTTGTCTCGGTGGAGCAGAGGCCTCCTGCACCGTGGGCCTGACTCGCCCGTTGCCGACACTGGGGTATAAATTAGTGAAAAAGGCACCAAGATCATTGAAGGTTGGTTCCTTGGCAAGAAAACAATACAACTGGGAGAAGGAGACGTGGTCTGTAATCTGGAAATGCACTCAGATGGCCTTTATACTATGCCCTGACCTCCGCTGGGAGTAAAGAGGAGTTGCTGGGGTGACACCGGTTTTCCTCCTCCTCCTCCTCCTTCTCCTTCTCCTCCTCCTCGTGCCCATTCAGCCGCGGAAGCATTATTTAGCACCACTGAGCCCTGATGCTGATCCCACTGCGGGGGCAATGCACTGCAGCTCACGGAAGTCCAGGGGATGATGCCATCACAAGGCTGGCAGGAGTTCAACATGGCCCTTTACAGCTTGCCTGTTCCTAGACTAACTTCTGTTGGCATCAGGAATCTGTGAATGTGGAAAATCTGCACGTGCCTTTGTTCCAGGAAAGCTCTAAACTTTCACAAGGCAAAAAAATAATGGATTCATTTTCACAGTAAACATCTTACAAGTGGTCTTGGGCGACAGAGCAGCACTGACAGTGAGCTTGGCAAATAAAGGAAAAAATGTTCTTAGCTTAACATTAATGCGAATGCAGGAAAAATCCTAAGGAAGACTAACGCTTTCTGTGCCCTGTCCTCCGATGCATTCGTGGGGTTTCTCTGTCTCCCCCACAGAGGGAGAGACAAATCCAAACCTCCTTTTCCCAAACCTCCTATGGCAGGTGGAAGCAAGGCACTGCCTTGTTTTCAGCAGATACGGTGGAAGGGCACAACGTACCTTTCCCTTGGTTCAGATGAACCCCCAGGCAACGGCGACTGCCTGGTTTCTTCCCACTTGAGCTTTTGCTTGTAGGGAGGATGCTGGGAACAGGAGCTGAGCTGTCTGTGCAGGCATTGGTGGGATCCCTCCTGAGATGCACAGAAAAGCCCCAGAAGAGGGCTGAAGCCCTGAAGAAGGCAAGATTTGACCCTGAGGATGTTGGGGGTCAAAGTCAGTTTTGGCCCCCCAGGTCTGGCTGCAGGGGGCTGGCCAGGAAGCCCACATCACATGCTTCAGTGGAGAGTCGGGAAAGCTCAGAGAGGGCAGTGGTGGGAAAATGTGCCCATGGGGGACATTTTCTCCTCTGCAGTATGATGTCTGTGTCTCAGAAACACCAGCCTCCCCTACAGCAGGAATCCAAGGTGCTCTAGGGACTCGGCTGAGGGCAGACTTTGCCCGGTCTCTAAAATCCCTCAAATTACATTGTTTACATTCCCCAGAAGTGCGCCTATAAAGGTGGTTGAACACGGGCCCTTCAGAAAGCTGAAGACATTCCCTTAACAACCTGCGGGTCTGTAGGGAAGACCTTTCGCCATTCACCAAAAGGCCCTGTTTCCCCTCTCCTTCCAGCTCTCTCCTTCCAGCCTGCCCGGCCCCAAAAACCTTTTTTTTTTGCATCCTGCAAAGACAAAATCAATACTCCCTTCGACCACGTTCTCCTTCACATCCCTGTCCCAACCAGGGTGGAGATCTGCTTGTCCTCCCTGGCTCGGGGCAGCCTCAGCACCAACAGCAGCCCCTGAGCCCCAGCGGCTTTTCCACCACAAAGATGCTGTGTCTGCCTGTCTGTATCCTTCACCTTGCTGACCAATTTAAGACCTTCACCACCAACCCACTGAATCATCCTGGTGGTCCGAGGGGGCAGGCACACTCTCCCAGCTGGCCTGGGTGATCTAGTCTTCTTAGCAGTCTTGCTGGTGAACAGTGAAGAGTAATCCTGCTTATGTTTCTGAATATATATTTAAACGTGATTCAGCTGTGGAGAGGGAGCAGCAGATTGCTGAGAGAGAGAAAATTCTGGTCTCTGGCTCCACACAGTCTGAGAGTTGGGAGGTTTTCTTGGCCAGACTTCTTCTTCTGCTCAGTTACACCTACTGACTCCTGCAAAACTCCAGGAAGCAACCGAAATGAGAGTTCGGACTCAAACTAGTAATTTTGGCTTCGCATTGACATTCAGCGTGCAAAACCGGATGGGGTTTCTGGATGTAGAGTTGATGAGCTCCCCTGTGAAGCCAACAGTGAAACAGGCTTGGGAGAGACACAGAAACACCTTCGGCAAGTGCCAGCTCCTGGTTTGTGCAGAGTTGGCTGCATGTTTGCTCCTCAGAATGCTTCTGCGGGGTCCTGCTGTGGTTATGCCCTTTATCAGCAGCCTCTATGGAGAAAGTGCTTTGCATATTTGATGGCTGCTTTGCCTGTGCCATTTCATAATTTCAGGAAAATACATGAAGACTGGCTTTAAACTGGACACCACCTTTGCATGTCCTTGCTTTGGGTAAGGATGCTGCTTTCCTAGCGGGTATCCTGACACCCATGCCTCCTCACCGTGCACGGGGTAGGGTGTGTGTGTACTTTTGGCTGGAGCCCTGCTGGGAGACGGGCTGTGGGAATGCACCTACAGCTCACAGGCTGCCTGAGGGCTGCTGGTTCCCAGGCCCGGAGAGAAACTGGACTCAAGCAACCATTCCTGTCCCAGATGGGTACAGGGCAAGTGGCGAGTTGCTAGCACCATCTTTGCAGAAGGCTCTATTAGCCCTCTTTTTGGTGTTCAAAGAACGCTCGACTGTGATCTAAGACAGGTTTTGTGCTTGTTAATTTAGCCCTACTGCACACACAACCTGCTCTGGGAGGAACGATGTACATTTTTGTAATCAACATTCATTGTAAATATGTGTGAAAGTTTATGCTGGAGGAAGGCAACATATCTAAAGTACTGAATACACTATTTTACATCAGAAAAACATAGCTTGTCCTGGGAGACAAACCCAGGAATTTTAGCTGTGTTTTTTTCCCCCTCCCTCACTCTTGCTTCAGCATGTAGTGGACGTGAAGTGTGAAGTTTATCATCAAGTAATGTATAAACATTGCCCTTCCCTTATTACTCCAATCTAAAGACATTATTGGGGCAGAAACTTGTACTTGCTCAGGCTACCCAGGTCACTTGAGAGCAGACTAGTCTTCTTGCCCCAAAAGCAAGAATACACTCTGGCTGCACTACTCACCATGCTGCCGTGGCTTTCAAGCAAGTTTCCTTGCCTTGGGCAAGATGCTGAGGGCTGGTGCTCTGCTGAGCTCTCTCAGGGGGTTACGTGCCTTCCTCAGGAGCTTGCATCCCTTTGCATCAGCCTCTGAGGTAGGACATGGGTGGCAGCTGAGCAGGCAGGTGCTTAGGGCAGTGAGTTCCATTGGGTGGCAAGATTGTCCCTCTGCTGCCAGGGCAGCGATGCTGAGGCTGGAAGGGAGGGGAGGGGAGAGGGAGCCCCCACACACAATGGGGACAGCTGGTGCCTTGGGCTCCCCCCACCTGCTGTTGGGAGAGCAAAAATTTTGCAAAGTGCAGGAGCCTCTAGATAGCCCTCAGTGGTCTGAAGGTGGTCTCCAACCCATCCAGTGGTGCACCCACTACTTCACCTCTGAGCAGTGCCCCAGCCTCCCTGGTGCCTGCCCCTTCCTCTTTCCCTTCTCTTCCTCCTCTCTCTCCCTTTTCCTTCCTCCCAGTTATCCCTGGGGGAAGCCGCCTGCTCTGGGGAAGGGCCAAAGCCTTGGTCCCAGCGTGCCAGCGGGTGGCAGCCAGGGCTGTGGGGAAACCTTGCAGGAGGGACAAGCCGTGCCTGCTTCACGTCCCCTTGCACTGGTGTGAGACAGGACGGGAAGGCTGCAGAGCAAGGATGTGGTCTGTCTTTTAGTGCCGTTTAGGTCTTTAAGACCATTTATGGCTCTCAAAGACACTTCAAATGAGGATGTTGCAACAGAAGAACCATGGGCTTTACTGATGTGAGAAATCACCAGCACCTCCAGCACCTT
This sequence comes from Scolopax mira, assembly GCA_004320125.1. Lineage (NCBI taxonomy): Eukaryota > Metazoa > Chordata > Aves > Charadriiformes > Scolopacidae > Scolopax > Scolopax mira. The sequence goes on along the minus strand of BJBW01006965.1, from coordinate 32,568 downwards.
ACAATGCGATAATTCTGGGAGCCAGCCAGCGGCTTTGGTGCTTTCAGGAAGGTCAGCCTGGAGCACCAAAATCAGGTGCCTCGAAACCGCAGCTGCTTTCCCACCGCTGCTGACAGAGGAGTGTAAAGAGGTTCTGCAGCTGCTGCTTTCTGCTGGGCTGCTCCAGGGCAGCTCCCTGCTCCTTTGGATCAAGAGCCACCACCAGCATTTGGGTCCCCACAGTGTCCCCTCCTGAGGGGACCTGTATCACGCCGAGAAACCCCAGGCTTTCCTCCGCAGTGTATTTCAGGAAAGGTTTATCCCCACACCCTCGCCCCCATTTATTAAAAGGTCTGGGATTTATTCGGTCTTGATAATGATCTGCCCTCAGGGAGCTGCTCCTGCATCCTCCTTCCTGGCAGCTTTGGTGGGAGGAAGGTTTAACCCTTCGCTCCCAAAATGTCCCCGGGTTTGTCACCTGTTGCAGCAGGGAAGGGGCAGCACAGGGTGGGTTTTAGCCAAATGGGCAGGGAAAGGTTCATTGGGGAAAGAAAACCACTGGGTTCGGCAAGGCTTATTGTGGCGGAGGAGCCAAAGATCTGGTGAATGGAGCAGCTGGGGGAAACAGGAAGGCTGGAAGAGCAGCACTGGGCTGTTTGCTCTTCCCTCGGGGAGTCATCATCTTCAGCCAGATCCCAAAGGTAGCTTGTGACCATTAGGAACTGGCCCACAGCAAGGAAGCCAAGTCCCAGCGTCTCACCACAGATGCATCCCCAGGAGGTTTCTGCCTTAAACAAGCACCGTGGCAGAAGGGAACTGCAGAGACGCGGAGCAGCCAGCAGCTCGCCTGCTTTGGGTGCTGCAGCACGTCTCTTCTCTGTAGAAAGAGAAGCTGAAGGGCTGAAATGCAGTTCTGTCTCTGCCTGGCCGCCTTTGGGCTGGGGAGAGCGCAATAGTTTGGGAATTCAGAGGTCACGACTGTCTCCAGTCCCTCCGGAGGAAAGCTGGAATGGGAAGACCCCTGCGCAGAAGAGGACTTGGTCATCTTGCTCATATCAGTGTCACAGGCTCTGGCGTGTGTGTCCAGAGACAGAGGGGTGTCTTCACCACTACCGAGGGGTCAGGAAGATGTAAGAAGGAAGGTTACCAGGGCAGGCAGTCTGGAGACCTTGAGCGAGCAGCTGGTGGGCTTTATTACACTGGTGAAACTAAACCAAGAATAAAGCTAGGGGCAGGCCGTCTAGGTTGCCTGCTGTTCTTCCTTGCAGAACAACTTAAGAAATATCTGGAGAGGCTTTCCTCCTAACCTCACCTCCCCACTCCCAGCGGCTTATCCTTGCCCTCAAGCTCTGGAAAGAAGAACTTTTCCTGCTCAACAACGACACTGCTGCCTTTGCAGCTCTGGTGACAGGTATTAAGGGAAGGCTCAGGCTTAAATCGTGACGATGATGCACAACAGCAGCAGCTCTGAGTGTAACCAAGACAACTGAGCTTTTTAAAAACTTCGCCCAATAAAAACAACATTAGGGAACTCTCAGAAAGCAGCCACCATGGGTGACCCCTTTCCATGCATTCAGGTAAGAAAGTCCTTATTTGGGAATGCAAAATTGACACTAGAAAGCTAGTAAATGCCAGCTTCACAATTATCTCAGCACTCTTTACCTGGCTCCCATGTGCGTAATACTGATTTAATGAAAAATTCACACATTATTTTCTTCATATGATCCTGACTCATTCAGTGCCCAGGAAGTTGCATCCTTAGCTCTGGCATTTTGCAGACTTTGAATGATTGATTACAGCATTTAAATAACATACTTCAAACATAAGGGTGGTGGCTGCTGTTAAATGTAATTATCGTTGTTTAAATGTAATTATTTTTACATTATGACTAATTATAAATGGATATTATTAATGGGAGAACAAAATTTGTTTATCGGGGTTTTAATTCTGCAGTCACCAGGAATAAACACACAAGGTAATGAGTTTGGCAATAAAATGCCAGCCTCAGGCATGGACCAGATTTAGCACCGCCCTTTCTCTTTGTATCACACTTCCTTCCTCCCACGAGTTCAGCCCACTCAAAACCTGTATAATTTCTTCCCAGAAAAAGACATGCCTGTTTCTGCTCAGTTTTCATAAGCATATGCCTTTATTTCCTAAATATGTTCTTCGGTGGGAACTCTCCTAATGGATTTATGGGCCCGTTTTATCACCCTTACTGGGATGGGTGGGAATGGAAGAGTGGAAGGAGCTGGGGTTTGATTTTGAGTGAAGGGGAGTCCCGTGGTGAGTGGAGAGAAGCGGGATAATGAGGGAGTGGGATCCTCTGGGTGAGCTGATGATGTGGAAAAGCAACATGGTCCCAGGAAGAACAGATACTGCTCTCCCCCCAGTTTCCCCTTTTAAAGGTTTTATTGAGAAAGGGGAGTGTTGGGAAGAGTAGGAATATTCTTTTTCTCACTTATTTAAGCTCCCTGAATCTCTGATGAACTCTAGCTTCCTGATGCTCAGCTTTCAAAAAAAAACCCAATTAGTCAACAAACAGGAGATTGTTCGTAGGTGAAAAAAAAAAAAAAAAAAGGCAAGCAGAAGGAATGAGCAGCAAAGAATTTTTTCCACGAAACCTCACCACCTCATTTGGGCATCTCTGCTTCAAATTACAGGCACATTTTCAAAATTAAGATTTCTGAATCTGATTCCATCGGAACTCTTCCAGCAGAGCAGCCCTGAGATCTGCCTCTCTCAGATAAAGGATGGGGTTTGCATTAAGAGACCAAACCAACACATTTTTATTATTTTTTTAAAGCCGTATCCCACTGTTGGCTCATTTCTCTGATATTCACGAACACGATCAGGTTTCCTTCAAAACTACTCCAGTCAGAAGCGTCTTTTTCCCTTGAGAAATAAATACCAATGACCTACTTCCCCTGCATTTCTGGTTTCTTTCATTTCTCCAGAGCCCCACGTCTTTGATTGCCTTTCCGTCCTTTCCTGGGTTTGCAGCCTCCTTACATTTAACGTCAAATGGTAAATTTCATTTGCGTGAGGACAACTCAAACACACCCTGGAGCTGGGAATCGGGCACTGCACCCGCTGCAGCAGCAGGATTTTGGAAGAGGAGGGTTGAAACTTGGCTGTCCCTCCATCTGCTCCAAAAAAAAATAACCAAGGGCAGGAACACCAAAAAGACAAGATCTAAACCCAGCAGCACCTACGCAGCCAGGACCCAAATGCTTCCAAACCCTGGCTGTGAGATCGCAACACAGGAAGGACATGGACCTGACGGCCACAAAGATGATCAGAGGGATGGAGCACCTCCCCTGTGAAGACCGACTGAGAGAGCTGGGGTTGTTCAGCCTGGAGAAGAGAAGGCTCCGGGGAGACCTCATAATGGCCTTTCAATGTCTGAAAGGAGCTACAGGAGAGCGAGAGGGAATCTTTGTCAGGAAGTGCAGTGACAGGACAAGGGGTAATGGTTTTAAACTGAAAGAGGGGGGATTTAGATTAGATATCAGGAAAAAATTCTTTCCTGTGAGGGTGGTGAGACACTGGAACAGGTTGCCCATGGAAGCTGTGGCTGCCCCATCCCTGGA
>BJBW01006965.1:0-28911 GCA_004320125.1 Scolopax mira | reverse complement strand
TCCCTTCCAACCCAAACCATTCTATGATTCTATGAAAAGCCCACCCAAAGGCTTAGCTTCTACACCAGTTAACACATGGAATCCTCCAAATGGAATCCCAAAATAGATGGTGTTTTTGAGCTTCTCAGTAGACCTGGGAACCACCTACTTTATTCCACTGGAATTCAGTGTCAGTTCCCAATGAAGTTCTATTTTGCACAAGTATAAATGCGTGCCTAATGACACACCTCCCTCTTCACATCCCTCGTGGACCGTTACTGTCCCAAGTTCTCCTGGGGAATGCCGATTGCTGCTGTGACGAGCCCTTCCAGAGGCCGAGACCTCCATCGCAGAGGATTTCATCCTGGGCCGACGCCGTGGCCACCTACCATCACCCTTGGCTCGCTTGTGTTTCTTAACAGGTTTCCGTTTCCATGCCACCCGCCCGTCCCGGAGTCAAACCGGGATTGATTTTCTGAGGCTGTGGAAGAGCCCTCGCCTTCTCCACCGGCAGCCACCCCACCTCTCTTGGTGGCCATTGCACCCGGTTCATCCAGCCCCCCTTTCCCCCCTCCTCCCCCCTTTATTATTTATTCTCTTATTTTACTTTGGACCGAATATGGACTTTCTGGAGGACTTTTTTCTCCAGAAGAACCTTTTGTCTCAGATGTACAATTGAACAGGGCCCCTGGGCGCCCTTCGTTCGTTAGCAGCCTCCCGCTAATACCGTGATCGGTAGGACTGCTGGCCCCCGGGAGTCCCGCTGGGGGCGGGCAACGCCGGAGAGGCACGGAAACGTCGACGAACCACGTTTAACGGCCGCTTATGCCCCGTACGTAGCTCGAACCCGGTGCGGAAGAACCCGCTTGTCCCCACATTCGGAGACGCCGCTGGGCGGAAGAAGCGGAGGAGGTACCGGCTACAGCACCGGGGCCGCCCCGCCTCTCCCCAGGATGGCGCTGCGGGAGGCCGGGCCGCGGCTCCCCCGCCCCGTGAGGGACCCGCCGCGCAACGCGGGAGGAGAGCGCCCACCGGAGGCAGCGGCGGAGAGCGCGCGGGCCCGGTAGCCGGTGATTCCCTCGCCACCGGCCAGCGGGGAGAAGGGGGGGGGGCGCGCACCCGCCAGCGCTCCCGTGCGGCCCACGCGCGGACGGCGTGTTTCCCTCGCGCGAGGGCGGGGGAGGAGCAGGAAGGGCGTGTCCCGGGCGGTGGCGGGGGAGCGGAAGTGCGTCGGCGGGCGGCCCCGGCCAATCGGCAGCGCGCGCTGGCGGGCGTCGCGAGGCGGCTTCACGGCGGGCGCCGCCGGCTGCTGCGTTCCCCCCTTCCTCCCCCCCCCCTCGCCGCTGGGGCGGCTGCGCCGGTACCGGCCTCGCGGGGGCGGCCATAAGGGCCGCGGCGGGGAGGAAGCGAGAGGAAGAAGGCGGCGGGGGGGGGCAGGAAAAACGGGAGCGGCCCACGTGATGGGCGGCCGCAGCCAATGAAGACGGCAGGAGGTTGCGCGTGGCAGGCGAAGGCCGCGGGAGCCGCGAGCGGGGCGCGTGGGCCGGGGCGTTGCTCGTCGGCGGCGCCGCGCGGAGCCGGCGGCGGGAGGCAGGTAGGAGCCCGGCCGCCCCCCGGGGCGCAGCCCGACGTGCACCTACACCCCCTCTTCCCCGGTCCCCACCCCGGTTTTGAAGTTTTATTCGAGGAGGTCGGCGTGAGGTGTGCGCGTCACGTGAGCGCGGCCGCCCAATCACATGTGCGCACTCCCTCCCCTGCGCCTTTGAGGCGAGGGGCCCGGCGGGGCCGCCCCGGCGGCGAGCGATGAGGGGGTGGGCGGGCGGGCTGCACTCGCTCTTCGCCTTTCCCCCACCCCTCCCGCGCCGCTTCCCCCGGGGTCACGGAAGGGAGGGGGGGTAAGGGGCGGCTGGGCAGTGGCTGGCCGTCACCTGACGCGGGGGAAGGCGGTGGAGGGGGGGAAGGTAAAAAGAGACGGAGCGGCCCCGCGGCTCCGCATCCGGGCTCTCCGGCCGGGAAAGGTCAGGGTGAGGCCCGGCCCCAGGCAGCTGCCGCCTCCCAGAGCTATCGCGCTCCCCGGCGGGGAGGCGTGGCCGGCGCCACCCGTGCGACGGGGCTGGGCTGCCAGCGCCCCGCTCCGCCCTGGCGGGAGAGCCTTTACCGGGGGACCTGCCCCGGTGCCCCGGGGGACGTGCCCGCCCCTCCGCCCGCTCGGCGCCACAGGAAGGCGGCTTCGGGGGTGGAGCGGGGAGGGGGATGGCGGCTCCGGGGCCCCCTCAGCCGGGGGCGGGGCGTAACGGCTCGGCGGAGCGGCCCAAGGGCGGCCGCTGGCCCGCGGCGGCGCGCGTGAGCCTGGGCACGTCGCGTGCGGCGGCCGTTGGCGCCGGGCGGGGGCAGTTCCCCCCCCCCGCCTCGCCCTTCACCCCGCCCCGCCGAGACCTGTTTTAACCCGGGGCTCGGCTCCCTGAGGCGGCCCGTCCGCCGTCGTTCTGGTGTCTTCAAGTCTTCCCCCGGCGGAGGCCCGGCGCCAGCGTGGGGCGGGAGGCGGCTTCGTGTGGCGGGGTTGGGCGCTGGGGCGGGCCGGGGTTGTTGTGGCCGCCGGTCCCGCCGAGAGGAGTCGCGTAAATAAATTAACGGGGCTCTACTGGCAGGGCAATGCGGTGCCGGTGTTGATGGGTGGCCGTAGGGACCACGCTGGTTGATAAGGCGTTTAAAAGGGGGTGAAAAATCGGTAAGGTGTAGCTCAGCCCTCGGTGGGCATGAGGGGTAGCAGTTATTTCATCGGCCTGGCTAGAGGAGTGGTTTGAGTGGTTTCCAACAGTGTGGTGTGAGTTTCGTGCTTAGCTTCCTTAGGATGTCAAAGCCTTACTCCTGACACAGTGTCCCAACTCATGGGTCGTCTTTAATCACACTTGATAGAGCGGACTAAAGCTCCTGAAGATTTGAAGCAACTACAGGCTTTGTAAAGGTTATGTAAAGAAGAAGGGACAAGCTGATGAATGGGTTTTGACACTTTAAGGTGTTTTGCCCGATGCAGGCTCTGGCACTGCAGCACCTTTTCAGTGCCCTCAGGCACAGTTCCTTCTGAGTCTGTATTAAGAACTGGAACAGGAAATTGATTCTGCTTGAAAAATGTTGCCCTGGGTGAGCATTTTTATGTGTGTATGTTATTTGGGGGAGAAAACCATAGGTTTTAAGTCTGGCAGAGACAGGCAGCATTCATTCTCTTACATGTTCTCTATGGCAGTGGCTGACTATTAACCTCACCTACTGTTTGTTCAGTGTTGGTGCAGATGCTGCTGTGCCTGTCCTTGGAGAGAAATGCAACTAGAAGAAACCAGTGTTAGTCCCACTTGTGAATAAACTTGTTTGGTCACCCACCAGGATAAAAAAAATAATTGAAATTCTTTCTCTATGATTTTATGCCACTTCTTCATTTACACTCAAATCAACTCAATCTCTTCTAAAGTACATGGTTGTGTATGTTGGCTTTTTAAAACCTAATTTCTGAAGGAATGGGAAGTCCAAGACATTCTTTTTATATACACAATGAAACAGATCTCTGCCTAGAGGAGTGAGAAAGAGCTCTTAACTGAGAAGAGGCTGTTGTCCTTTTGCTGTTTCATAGACAGCAGAGGATCTCCTAAAAAAATTCAGCTGTGGTATGCATGTAGGAAACAGTGCCATTAGCTGTGACTCCAGCAAGGTTTACTTGATGTCTTGTTCTTCCATAATTAAGGTTGTGTTGTGTGTGTTTTGGAGATTTTTTGGCATATGTGTGTTTTTGTTTTATTTTTTTTAATACAGGGTGGCTTTAGAACAAAGAATTGAATGGTGGTGGTGGAGTTGCTCTTCTCTCTTCACAGAAAGATGGAATGTGCTTTCAGTGTTGGATTCTGGCCGGTTTTAGAACCTATGATAAATCCCTGATATATCTTTTTCTGAACTGGATAAGGAAGAATGCAGAGAGAATCATAAGGATGAGAAGAATAATGAAGGCTTGCCATGAGAAGAAAGCAACCAGAAGAAAATGTTTTCTTGGCTTTTTTTTTTTTTTTTTTAAATCAAGCCCAAACCAGAAAGGCAGTAAGGGATGTGAGCAGCGTAAAAGGTAGAAAATGAATGTGGGAGTCAGATAAAACGTATCTACAATAAAAATATTTGCATTCATTGTTGCAGTTGCTATCTTCAGGAATAGCCAATTTGGAGAATGACAAGATTGTGACCTAATTACTGTTAAACAAACATTTGTGATAATGGAATTGCGCTGTTTTGTGAACTCTTGCAGTACGGTGCTTTCTGCTGATATGCTAATGTGGTGTGGTCTGCCTGACCACAGGGTAAGTCAGGAAGTCAATAATGAAGATGGCTATAAACCTGGAAGCCATCACCAACAGTCTGGTACTTTAATTGGTGTTATTCTCCCTTTTTGCATAACACAGAAGCGGAATAGACGTTCCCTGGCAGTTTTAAGTTGATGAACCACTGGTGACTGTAGCAATGAGTATTTTATAAGATCTTATTTTTCCTCCTGTTTTTTTTTTTTTATTGTGATGTGGACAAGTTCTCCAGATAAAGATTCATCATGTATGTGGTAGATGTTCCTCATGATGGCCGTAAAGGGATTGAAATTAATTAGGATGGTGTTACTCCTGCTGATTATGGCTTGTTGCTTATTATGGATCTCTGATGGTTGGACTAGATGATCTTAGACGTCCCTTCCAATGTAAACAATTCTAGGACTCTGTTTCTGCCACTGGTGCGTGGTAAAAAGCATGCAACATTGCTTTATTATTTTATTTTGGAATTTTCAGTAATTGAAATAGTATATTGAAAAAATACAGCAGGCATTGAATGTATGAATAGTGGGCATATCAACGACTCTCTGATAAAATACATAAAGAAATGCAAAATATATTATTTAATTATTGAATTAATAATTTATTGTATACAGATAAAATAGTGCAATTAGTTGTAGCGAGCACTGGCTTTTCTCCCTGCCCATGGGTTCATACCAGTGGTTCGTACTTTATAACCATGGATTATGTGTTTCCATTTTGTAATCATCGATGTTTGGGAAAATTTCTGTATTTACCCAAAGTTAAGATCACTCTTGAGAGATGGAGAACGTTGTGCACTGTACGTTGCAGGATTAATGCTGTTAAACAAAGCACCAGCCTCACAGGGGACTGAAAGTTAGGGCTCTGGTGGCAAAATGTTAGTATTTGAGAGGTGAAGCAGTTATTTCCCTCTTCCTCCCCGCCCCCCCAAATGCTTGCCCTGTTCCTCCAACAGAAGCTGCTGCTTTTGCAGGCGTGTAGCTGACAGTTGATGAAGCACTTCCTGAACTACCACCTAGTCATCCTGCGATAGTCAGGGCACTGCGTGTTAAAAAGTGAATCTGGTTTTAGTAGAAAGCAATCGAGGGAATTTGACTGTGGTATAAAGTAACGTTCTGGGCTGAAATCTGCTGGCCCACAAGCTGTGTCATACTTGTTGTGGGAATAGTACTCTCTGTGAGAAAACCAAAAGCAGATTTCTTGCTGATGGTGTTTGTTTTTTGGGTTGATTTCCTCCCCCCCCCCCCCCCCCCCCCCCCCCCCCGTCCATTTCTTGTAATCATTTTTTTAATCTTACATTTTTTAGCTAGATACTGACACCAGCTTTAATCTTCTTGACACTGGATTATTTCTCATTATAGCTAAGGGAAGAACTTAAGATACTTCTCTATCATAGATAAAATAGTTTAAACTTTTTTTTATTATTATTAAAGGAGATTTGGGTGAGGATTGTGTCGCCTAAGGACAGAGGTCTGGAGCTGTTGTAGATGTGCAAGTTGTTAGACACATCTGTGTAGAGCAAACATTCAACACTGGGAAGTGAAAAATCATCTGGAGAAGCAGTTGGAGGCCAGTGTGGCTGGTTATGGTATAGAAAAAGGGACTGGATATGTTTCTGTGGGCAGTTTAATCCATCCCAGAGTTTCAGAATTAACAGACTTTCTTGTGGGGTGTTGCTGTGTTAATCATTCTCCAAAGTGGCAAAACATTGGCTAAAGAAAGTATGGGTTTGTATTTTAACCCTTCTTAGTGTGCACATTATACAACACTTCTGACTATAGCATCACTAGACTTTCAGGTCTTTAAAATATTTTTGGGTTTTTTTTTTTTCAATGGCCAAAATTTGGGACTTTATGATTGTCAGGACTGCCTGTATGTAGTTGGGGAAAACTTGTAAAACAAGGCTCTGCTGACGGACTGTCTGTGGGTATATTACACTGGCACAGTCAGTTTTGATAGCTGTTGTTTTCAGCCAGTGAGCCTAGTTTCAGCCGGCGCTTGTTTTTAGCTAGTGAATTTGAGACCTGAAAGCCTCCTTTATTCTCTAGTAATGCTCCAGTAGTAGTGCCTTGCAAAGTATAGTGTATGACAGAAATGTCCTGTCGTGTATCTACTTGTGTGGCAGAGATCTTTGTATTTGAACTGAAAAGGGGATTGCTAACAGAAACTGTAATCCTCACCTCCTTTATGTTTCCCACAGGTTGGCAACTGTTAAATTCTGTTTAACTACGTCTGCAACACATGTTGCTCTCCCACATACAGGTCTTTAGGAAAGCCTTGAGACCAGCCAGCACTGTGATCGCTTGAACTGGCACTTCATGCTTGCAGGCCTTCTTGAAAGAAGGAATGTGATTTGGTGGCTACTGAAATAGTTTGTAAAGACTGTACTTCATACTTTCAAGGTGCTGCAAAGCAACTTCTGGAAAAAGTATTTGGGGGAAGAGGGTACTTCTTGGTAGCGGACTTCAGCATTTCAAATGTAGACATTGCATTACTGCTTAGCATAAGGTAATTCCCTTTAATCATGCAGGGTGGTATTCAGTTGGTTCAAACCAGTTCGTTTCCATGCTGCCTATTGGTGTTTAGCACAAACAAACCTTAAAAATGGTGTTTGTACTGATCCGTGTGCGATGCAATTCTTCATCGCAGTACTCCTGTTTCCTGTCAGCTGTAACCTGCTCAGAACCAGGTTATTTAAGCTGGTGGGAATCTGGGGTACTGCTGTGTCTTCGACTGGTGGATCTGCTCTCTTGATAAACTAGAGGTTCCGCTTTTGGTGCAGGCAAGGATTTCTACCTGCACTAGGTAAAATGGTAGCAAAATCCCTGGCAGTGTCAACAGTCTCTGGTGTTGCTGCTTTTATCACTGGAACGTGTGGTTTGTGGGCCATGAATGTGCCCCTGTCTGTTATTTGCTTCAGTGCAGCTGTTTTTAGGTGTACAAGTGGCCCTCTTGTTGAAGGAAAAAAGGCATCTTCCTGAATTGTTACTGTTCAGAAACATATTGCTTAATACAAAATAAAGTGTTAGTGTAACCTGTGACCCTAAAACTTGATGATTGCTGTACCTAATATGTGATTGCTGTAGGTATAAAATAACTATTCCTGACCAATCCTGGATAACACGGCTTAGTTTTTTTTGATGGATGTAATTATTTCTGAATTAATAAAAGGGGGAAAAAATACTTCACTGGATCTACAGCTTGAGGCTGCTGCAGCTCTGTGCCCCCAAGTATCACAAGCAGTAAGGCTAAAAATGCATTCTTGGTAGGCACAAGCACATGTACATGTGACACATACGTGTCTGACCACACAGATCAGACAGACACACAGACACTCACAAGAACACAGGCAGCAGTACAGCCTTACCCTCCTCCCCTCCCTATCTGAGCAAGATGGAGATCTGCTAGTGAGAGAGTGTGTGTATAGATCTATTTTTATATATACACACCTATATATGTGTATAGATAGGTAGATTCCTTCCAGCAACTGAGCTTTAAACACTTAATCTGCCCAGCAGCTGGTTCCTAGATCCCAGTCTACCCAGTTGCTGGTTTCTGGACACTTAAGCCCCCAAGGCCACAGCCGTGCTCCAGGTGTTGGTACACGCTGTCTCTGGGGCTGCCCTGGTTCCTTGGTGTCCAAAGGCCCTCCCCCCTGCCTGGTCTTGCCCTTTGAAGAGGGGGATGTGCATACACACACAGAGCTGGTGGTACTCCCCTGGTCCCCCGGGTCCTTTGTCTACACCCTTCATCCCAGTGTTTATAGCTAAACTGGAATGCTTTCTTGATTCCTTTCTTTCCTTCCCATTTGCTATGTGAAACGTGAAAACACTTGGCTGCTGGCCTTGGCTTTTTCACGTGCAAAGATATTTTAGAAACTTCTGAGAGAACCATTAAGTGAAGCTATTTTAGAGAATGGCTGAACACAACTCTTAGCAAAACGCCATCTCTCTGTGATTTTTTTTTTTTTTTATCTATCTCCTTACTTGTAATTCCTCTGAACTTTTTTTTTTTTTCCTCTCCAAATCTGCTGTTGCCAGCATTTAGGTGTTTCCCTTCCACTCATGTGTCAACCTTATCTAGTATATGGATGTTGTGGTTTAATCCCAGCTGGCAGCGAAGCTCTCCCCAGTTGCGGGGGGGGATCAGAAGGGTAAAAGTAAGAGAACTCATGGGTTGAAGTAAAGCCAACTTAATAGGTAGAGCAAGAGCCACACGTGCAGGTGAAGCAAAACAATTAGGAATTCATTCACTGCTTCCCGCTGGCAGGCAGATGTTCAGCCATCTCCGGGAAAGCAGGGCTCCATCATGTGTTACCTGGGAAGATAAAACACCATAACTCTGAACGTTGCCCCTTTCTTTCTTCTTCCCCCAGCTTTATATACCGAGCATGACACGATATGGTATGGAATGCCCCTTTGGGTGGGTGGGATCAACAGTCCCAGTTGATTCCCTCCCAGCTTGTTCTGCAACCCCGGCCTACTCGCTGGTGGTGTGGTGTGGGGAGCAGAAAAGGCCTCGATGCTGTGTAAGCCCTGCTCAGCAGTAACTGAGATGTCCCTGTGTGACCAGCGCTGTTGCCAGCACACATCCAGACCATCACCCCAATCCAGCTACTACGCAGAAAATTAACTCTGTCCCAGCTGAAACTAACACGATGGGGGTAGAGCTTCCCTTCTGCCTCTGGCCGTACCTCACCTTTATAAACTGCTACAAGAGTCAAAATCATAATCTTACGTTCTTTCATATTTGTAGAATTTTGTCTTTAAGCAGTTTCTCTGTAGAGTGAATGTGTTTAATCCTCCTTTTCTTCAGCCTGAGTTCATTCTTCTAGTTAAAGGGAAAAAATACTCCATGGTCTTCTCCTGCAGACCTAACTATGTTACTGTTTGGATACACATTTCAAGTGTCTTAAAAATGTATTTTCTTTAGCTACATGCTTCTGAGATGATCTGCTGGAGCATAAACCTAAGTTGCTGAGAAACCTTCAAAGAAGTGCTGGCCTTTGTAACGTTGCTCTTATTTTGCCCGTTTTCTCCATCCTGAGAGCAAAGGCACGACCGTGTTTATTAAACTGATGAGCAGCCCTAATGAAGTTAGAGCCTGTGATAGGAGCAGAAGGCATGAAGTTCTGGTCTGCTTGTGACCCTGGGCCTTGGTGGCTCTGGTGTTGTCTTGACTTTTTGGCACTGCTGTGTTAAATGTCTGTCCTTCTGTAATGGGTGCAGTGTTGTAAAATAAATACCCTTAATGGAAAAAGGGTTGGGGGGGGCTTCACACAGGTGTTTACCTGCAACCGTGCTGCATTTTGGTGTGACTTCCCTTAACCTTCAGAGTTTGGATGGAGGTGCTGCGGGCGGTAACGCCTGGACAGCCTGTGCCGACGCAGGATTTTGTTTGCCAACTAGTTACCCTGACACCCCCCGGGGACCCCGGCCGTGGGTGCTCGGTCATCCCGGGCAAGCTGTTTGCCTCGGAACGTCACGGGGCACTTCTGCGCCGTCGGTGTTGTAGGGTTGAATTCTGACGGGGCTGCGGTAGATGGGTGAAAACCTGCGCAGGGAGACGTGACGCTGATCCCGGCCGTACCGTTACCTCCCGGTAACGCTGACGCTTTCCCCGGGGTACCCGTGTTCGTGACTGCGGGGTCCGCGCCGCAGGATAGCGGTGGGGGATATCTGCCCCGGGGATAGCGGTGCTGTGCCGCTGCGGCCCGCCCGCGGGGAAGGCTCCCTTAACGCCCCCGGGGCGCCAGGGCGACCCGCAGGGCTCTGCCGGGCCGCGGCGCGGCGCTCGCCGCCTTTGCCCGCCCCGGGCGGTCGCATCCCGTCGGCGCCGCCCCCCGGCCGTCGAGTGCCAGCGCGCGAGGTGTCCCCGCCGCTGGCGGGCCCCCAGCCTGAGGCGGGGCCCGGTCTCTCCGCTAGTAGGAGAGGAGAGGTGCGGTGCGGCCGGGCGCCTCGGCGTGGGGTGCGGGGTCGCGGCGGCGGCGCTGCGGCTCGGAGCCCCGCGGGGCTTCGAAGGCGGCGGCGGCGGTGCGCGCGGCGGAGCGCCGCGTCCGCGCCCGTTCGAGAAGCTTCCCCGCGCGCGCGGCGCGGCGGTGCGCGCGGAGCAGGGCCGGGCCGGGCAGCGGGCCCGCTGCTCGGCACGGGCACGTGACGGGCAGGCGGGAGGGAGGGGAGGGGGGGGCGCGCGAGCCGGCGGCGCGCCTGCGCGCGCTGCGGCGCGGTGACGTCACCGCGGTGCGCACGCACGTTGTCCCCAGCTGGCGGACACACGGTCCGCGTGAGGAGAAAGGAAGGGGGGAGGCCCCTCGCTTCGCCGCACGGTAACTACCGGGGAGCGGGGGCGCGGCGGGGGCGCCGCCCGCAACCTCCGCGCGCCTCCCCCCCCGCGCCTCCCGCTCGCCGCCCCAACTGCGAAAATTAACACCAGGCACAGCCACGAGGCGACGGGGCCCGGGCCCCCGCCGGCCGCTCCCCGGCGGCGACGCGAGGCGCCGCTTCAGGGCCGCGCGCGCCGCGGGGGCGGGGCCGCCTCGGGAGGGCCGGCGGCACCGCGCCGCGCCCCTGTCGCCGGGGCAGGGCCTGGCTTGGTCCCGGCGAAGAGCGGCGCGGCTTCCCCACGTGCGCCCGTCCCGCTGCCCTCCGCCAGGCATCGCAGGCGGCGGTTCCGGCCCCCGCCGCTCCTAGCTCCCGGCGGTGGCTGCCTGCCCCCATCCCGAGGCTTCCGGCTCGGGGCCGTCCGGCGGCGGGGGGGCAGGGAGGAGGGGGAAGAGCGTTATAAGCGACAAGTGGTGCTCGGCCGGTGGCTTTGGCACCACCTGTCCCGGGCGGGGTGCGCTCGCCTCTCGTCGCGTCGGGCACAGCCTTGCCGGGCCGGGGCCGCCCCTCCGGGTGCGCGGGCGGGCGAGCGGGCGGCACCGCCGCCGCGGTGTTGAACGACAGCGCCGCGCGTTCAGCGCTCGCTGCCATTGGGCCCGGCGCCGGGCTCCCGTCGGCAACGCGGCGGCGGTTGGGCGGGCTGTGCCGCGGGTCTCGCGCTCCTCCGCTGCGTGATGGCTCTTCTCGTGCGGGCGGCGGGATGCCGTCATCGGGCGGCCGTGCCTAACGGTGGGGCTGGCCCTGCGGCGGGAGAAACCGCTGCAGAACTCCCTGCCTGCGGGCATGGTGTACACAGACCGTGATGTCGTGAGCAGCTCGGGGTGGGTTGGGGTTCTTTCTTTGGTTGGGGTTCTGTTTTTATTTTTTGAAACAGACTTTTTTTTTTTTCCCATTTGTTTATTTTCCTGCTTTTAGTACATCTCAGTGCAGCTTTGAGTATTTTTGGCCGCTGCTATCTAGTTAAGCTCTTCAAATATAAGGCCTGTATATAGACCTTAAAGACTTCTCTGTTGGGTAGAGAAGTGAAGTATCTGAAGCTGATTAGAACTTAAACTTCCACAAATACACACGTTTTCCTTGAAACGCTGGCCTAGAAACTCTGTGCTTAGAATAAAACAGGCTAGTGCGTGCGACCAAGTGCAATAAAATGTGTGAAATTGTTCTTGTAATAGACTGTTTTAGTGCTGAAATAATGTAGCTTTTGGCTACTGTAATTGCACACAATGTTATTGTAACCACACACATCTTCGGCTTGATACTGTGAGCGGGGCTTATGGTAGCAATAACTACTCCATTGCAGTGCAAGAACTTTAAGTGTTAGGAAACAGAGACTGTGACGCAGTAGCTCTTTGTAGAATTGTTGCTTTTTTGAATTTATTTCTATGTAGGTTGTACCTCAGGTAAATTGAAAGTTGCAAGCTTTCTGCATGTATTAAACCAGGTTTGAAGTTGCGTTGATGGCGCGTTTTCTTCCTGAGCAGAGTTTTGATGTACATTTCACAGTGTTAATATGAACACGCTTTATGGTTGTATATTCACTATACGTAGAAATATGCTGTATGTGTATGTTGTAGAGAGGGTGAATTGGTGGAAAATCACACACAACTTAAGATGTGATTTCTTTCTCCCCATTCAGTGTATCTGATTTTTAATAGGAATTTGTATTTCTGTTGTGTTTTTATAGATGAACACGAAAAAGCTTTTCTTGGGGATAACTTTTTGTGTTGCTGGGACTTAAGATGTGCTCTATTGAAAAAGCAGGGCAACATTCTTAAAATAGAAGATTGTTTTGAACAGCTAATTCCTCTTGTGTTCCAAACTATTAAATAGTCCTGGGTGGGTGGATGATTGTGGGTGTGTTTGTGGGGAAATGTTTCCTCCTCAGAAAGTAAAAATGAAAACTAATCTTGTAACTTCACAGGTCTTAAAAACTGTGCAAAGCAGTTTTGTGGGTTTTTTCCTCCAGTTTAATTTTTACATGAAGTTTTGAAGTGCAGAGTTTAAAGGGTAGAAGTAGATCTCTCCTATTTTGTAGGTGTCAAGAACGTTTATGATGGAGTATAAATTGCCTGCCTCCTGAGCTTTGAGGTCGCTTCCCACGTGCGTGTGGCAGCTGGTTTGCACAGAGGAGTCTTTCCTTCTATGCTATCGCAGTCCTAACAATATAAATGTGTCTTAATGAATACACAGTTCATTCAAAATTTGTGAATTTGAGTTAATTCTTTGTAAAGAAATACGATTATTTTCAGGCAGCTACCTGCTAGTGATGGTATTTCCCTCTTTATTCTGGTTCCTACCAATTAGCTGATAGATACAAGAATTAGTTGGGTTTTGTCAGTGTTGTATTCCATATATGATAAGGATCCAAATACAAACATTGGAATATGGGAATGGCATTCTTGTGAGTTACCAGAAGCACTTACTTTAAATTTTCACATTGAGAAATGTACAGGCTGTTTGAAAAATGAAATTGTTAATGATCTTTTGTTAGTGTCGACGTACTATTTAGCCTGTGAAGTAGATACACAAAAGTGGAATTGTATCTATGCAGAAAAGGTAACTTTTTTAGTTCCCTAAACAGTGATTAGGCTAATTGTAACAGTACAAGTTGATGTAAATTATTTCTGTAATTTAGAAGATAGAGGTAGCTAAGGTTGCCCGGTTCTTCACATTCATCTGTTTAATCTTAACTGCTGCTTCACATTCATCCATTTAATCTTAACTGCATGAGCTTTTAAGAGGTTAGTTTGTCTGTTTCTCTCCAAAGGTTATCTGTTTGAACAATTTTTTTCCCTTCTATTCTTTGTCTGTGCCTTGGAAGGATGTTTCAAAGTTCTTGGGGTTAGGGTGGGTGGACGCAAAGAAATTCCAATGACACAGACTTAGTCTTTTTCAATAAAGAAACTTGTTGGAAATGTTTTTAATGTTCTTTTTTTCTTTTTCCTTTCTTTTCTTCTTTTCAATTTTGGGAAGTTTTGGACCTCTGAGAACTCTTTCTTTCTGGCAAGAGCGAATGACTTCTGCTTTTGTGTTAGAGACCTGCCGTTTGCTCTTCCGAAAACTTCTGCATGTTTAGCCAAGTGCTGTTTGTTAAGCAAATGATTTGAAGAGCTGAGGCAATATCAGAACAAAGAGCACTTTGAAGTATCAAGTGAAGCAAGGAGTTCTGTTGTGGCAAAGCATTAAATGAAAATACAGTTTAAAAGTGTCATAGCCCCCATGTCTCCTAAGCCTAAATGATACACACGCAGGCAACCTTGATTTGATATATCCTAATTGTGCTTGATTTTATAGTGCTGATTATCTTTTAAGTTTTTGATGTGGAGAACTGTTACAAAAGGGATTTCTCTTGAGACTCAATTACTTTCTTAGGTTGTATTTGAATAATTTTAACTGGGTTTTCCTTTTTTTCCAGAATGGTGAATGCACATAGAAGACTTTTAGCACTGTAGAATTTGCGTTTGATTTAAGAAACTCTAAGAGTGTTCATCATGGAGAAACAGCAGATTGTCTTGGGTAGCCGGGATGGTGGGACTGTGTCTGGTGCAGCGCCTGCTTTTTTTGTCATCTTGAAACAACAGCAGGGAAATGGTAAAGCTGACCAAGGAATCCTAGTAGCAAACCGTGATGCCTGCGCCCTCGCCAGCAGCGTATCAACTCCAATAAAATCCAAAATCAAGACTTGCCTCCCAGCTGACTGTGTCTCGGGGGGCATTACGGTCACCCTGGATAACAACAGTATGTGGAATGAATTCTACCATCGCAACACAGAGATGATTCTGACGAAGCAAGGGAGGCGCATGTTCCCCTACTGCCGATACTGGATTACAGGGCTGGATGCCAGCCAGAAGTACATCCTAGTCATGGACATATCCCCTGTGGACAATCACCGATACAAATGGAACGGCCGGTGGTGGGAGCCCAGCGGGAAGGCAGAACCACATGTTCTTGGTCGAGTGTTTATTCATCCAGAATCCCCTTCTACTGGTCAGTACTGGATGCACCAGCCGGTATCCTTCTACAAACTCAAACTTACCAACAATACCCTGGACCAGGAGGGTCATATAATCTTGCATTCTATGCACCGTTATCTGCCACGACTTCACTTGGTGCCTGCAGACAAAGCCACAGAAGTCATTCAGCTCAACGGCCCAGATGTCCATACATTTACTTTTCCACAGACGGAGTTCTTTGCAGTTACAGCCTACCAGAACATCCAGATTACCCAGTTGAAAATAGATTACAATCCTTTTGCTAAAGGATTCAGAGATGACGGGTTGAATAGTCGACCTCAGCGTGATGTTAAACAAAACAGTAACTTAGAATTGGAAGGAGGGGATGTTCTTAGCGCTGCTGGCATTCGTGGTCGTTCTGCTGAAGTTGATGCGTTGGATTTGCATCAGAGAAGTTTAGATTCTTCATTCATTGCTCAAAATCCATCAGAAACTGATCTGGAAAAAGAGTCCTTTAATGCAGAAAGGGACTTCCTGCGTTTCCTGGACACTGACCTGTCTTTGGGTGATATGCCAAAGCTAAAACAAGAAGTCTCTGAAAGGTGGGTTAACACTCTATTTCTGGAGCAAATACTGATTGAGTGGGATATTTGGTAAAAGATTAAATAATAGAGTGTTCAGTATACAGATTTACAGCTCAAGTTTGCCTGACCCAAAATGGTAGAACCTTTAGTATTATTAAAGCTTTTCTTTAATTAACCAGGCATCTATCAGTCTGGACTTTCTAATGTGTCCAAGGAGTGTAAGAGTTCCCTATTTTTTCCTATGTTTCTTTAACTCCCTTTCTAAAGAAATGTTGAAGGATTTCTCTTAGCCCTCTTAGCTAAATTTAATTTGTCAGTGTTTTAAACGGAGCACGCTGCAGTCATCAAAGCATCACCTTTCTTTTTAGGGTTGCTTACCACAAGTGATGTGCTGTCTCCACATCTTCAGGTTTCATTAGCAGAGGGGTGAGGGTGTGTGGTGTGTATGGGTATTTGGGTTGGGTATGTGTAGGGATTGCTGCAGGGCAGTTGTAACTGGCAGTGTGCCACTGTTTTGTCAGTAACTACTCCTGTGAATTCTTTTTTTTTCCACGAAGTTGCATGAGGTAGCCTGCCTGTTGGTAGTCAGTTGCCTCATGTTTACTGTGAGGTAAGAGAATCTGCACTTGGGGAATTACTTCAGAATAACTCTTACCCTGTTCAGACCTTAATTGCTCCATGGTAATTTTGTGTCTACCTACGTATCCAGCATTGACTTTTTGAACTGTTCTATGCGTGTCACACAAACAGTAGTAAAGCAGAGTAGTGTATAGGGAGAGCCAACCCATAATAGGGAACATGCTAACCAGTAAGCGTTCGTGTTGGTAAACCAAGCCTGGCAAAACCTACTACTTTACTGGAGTTTCACTTAGTTTCCAAGTTCTAAGCAATAGAATAGAGCAGCTTTAGTGAAGAGTGAATCTGTGTCAAAAGATGTGTCCTGGTTTGAGGAAATACTTTGAACCTGAAGAAGTGATTTTAAAAAAAAGATTTGGTGACAAAAGCAGCCATACATAGACCAGTAGAGTACACCAAGAAATTACTTAACTGCACAATATCAGGATGATGATAATGGTATAATTAGAGGCCAGTTCTTAGAAGAAAAATAAATTGTATTTGCGATATAATTGTACAGCTTGTTTCAAAGCCTGTATTACTGTCCTACTTCATTGTGTTTTAGAGAGGAGAGAGTTCCGCTCGATTGTTTTTTGGTTTATTTTTTCTTGCAGAAAGCATCTCCTTGCCTTTTGAGTAACAGAAAAAGTTCAAATGACAAAGTTCTCCATTCTTTGAGACTTCAGTACGTTTAGTAATTGCTTCTTGGATATAGTGTCCTAACCTTTTTCTTGCCGTATTTTTCAGTGTCAATGTATTAGGAAGAAGCATGACTTCTAGTCATCTTATATTCTCCCAAAATGTTGTGAATTCTAGAGAAGCATGTCTTGAAGACTAAGAGTACACCAATTTCAGGCTTTCTTTAGTTCCTAAGAATACAGCATGGAAAAGTGTTTAGATAGCTTTGCATATTGTAAGTAAAACAGTAAAACTCTGAAAATAATTACTGAAAGGTTTATTTTGTCTTCAAAGTGCTATTTTATTCTCCTTGGGGTCAGCTGCAGTTGAAAAAGTTACATTTTTTTATCACTTTATTTGGCTGAAGGGGTCATTGAAGCAGGTTATTTGGAAAACTGTTTGAATTGTAAAGCTTGAGGTTGTTTTGTTCCCTTCTTTCCCAAGGCACAGACCCCATTTTTTTAGGACTCAAGGACCTTCCTTAAGAACAGATGATGCAAATTGGCAGACAATTTCTTTTGGTCCAAAGCATATTAGATGCTGGGTTCCCTGGTTTCACCTCCAAGACAACTAATCTCCCAAATGTCCTAAAAGCTGCACAGACAGGGAAAGAGTAAAGGGTTTTTCTCTGTTCTGGTCTAGGGAGCATCTGTCATTTGAGGAAAAATGTTACCACAATCCTAGAAAAAACCCTCACGCGTTCTCCAGCTTTTTGTTTTATATTTTTGGAATTTATGTGAAAAAGTCAGGTTCTGTACTTGGAAAGAGAAAATTGTATCTCATCCAAGAAATGGCAGAACTGTCTTTTTACGTGTTGGGAGTTTTTCAGAACACTAATTCTCCTTTTTCCCTTAGATCTGTTGAAAATATTTTCATGTCCTGCAGTTGAGATCCGGTCATAAATGCACCAGACTTTCAGGAACAATGTTGATCAAGTGGCATTTTTCTTTATCAAACTAGATACCTAAATATTTACATATTAATGAAGACTGGACGTTTCTTTTGTCTGGAACCACTCAGATACTGGGGGGCATGGAGGGAACCATGAGAAAACTTTACTGGTTCTTAAGTCTTACAGGCTAATGTACCCTTTCTCCCTTCTAAGGTCTTTTGAATGTCCTGCTTCAAAAATACAGTTGTGACATCTAAATGCTCCAGTAGCCATGTTTTTCTAATTCAGTTGCCCTGTGTTTAGTCTGACAGTTTACTTCTGTCCTCTCCTTTTTGGAAGAGGAAGGCAAGTGATCATCCTTCACACCTCAGCCACAGATTGCTAGACTAATTCAAAAATAAATCAGTTGTAGGGTTTTTGTGTGTGGTCCCGTGTCGTGTCTCCCCCCATTCCCTGGTGTATTTAAAAATTATCTACATTAAAAACCAACAAACCCATATATCTCAGTACTTTCAATAAACGAGCAGCTGAATGGTTTTTAATTTGAGAAAATGCAAGGAAAAGATTTCTCTGCTTTTGCTGGTTCATTGTGTGGGTACCAAATACCTTACTTGTTTAAAGAAGTTTGCTTAAATATGAGCATTGTTATGTATCAGGCAAAGAAGGCACTAATTAAGACATTATTTCACTGTTTTTACCCAATCTCAGATTAAGCTGAGAATTTTGAGAGGACAAACTTGTGTGACTCATCTTCCTATAGGATATAGGAAGAGAAGTTTCTGTGACTGTGTATGTTGCACAGGATTTCATTTGGCCCTTAGTTTGTGAAGTTACTTCAGTGCTAAAAAGCAACTTTGTGGTGTTTGAAATGTTGATAATTGCATCTGAATTTAAAAATCTAGAAAAATGTTGCTCACTGTTTGGTGCAAATACTTGATCTTTTTATACATACCCATAGATGGGTGATGCTTTGCTTTTGACATCATCTGGTTTATGGTTGTGACATGCAGAGTAAAATAACATTAGTTTCTAGAAATTTCATTTTTACAGCAGGGCTTCTTTGTTTTTAAATATGGTCCAGATCCCTAGTTGAAAGGTAATTTTATTTGGCTTCCACCTAGAAACAGTAGAACTTGGATGAGAAAATTATGACTGGCCAGCAAATTTATTAGGGGTTTTTGTCTCTTTATTTTTGCAAAAGTTAAGATAGAGGAGCAGATAGATTACTTTAGTTGTGAATTTGCTGCCCTGAATCAACCTGTAGCTGTAATGAGACAGGATTTTGATTTGCCCATAACCTGAAAGTGGATTGTCTTACAACGTCTTTCATGGTAAACTCGCTGAAGAAGAAAGTCTTTTAAATCTTACATTTGATGTTCTTAATTAAATGAAAGCTAGAAACTTTCTAATAGGAGTCTCATTGTCTGGAGAAGACAGCAGATAAAGGAGGACTGTTATTTCACTCTCCTGCTACCAGCTCTTCATTCAGAAGGCAGGTTTTTGCTTGAGGTTTAATTCTGGTTACTTAGTGTCCTGAATTGCAGCAGGTTTTCTAGATAGGTTGGGTCTTGTTCTTAGGAATTTTATATATGTTAATATATAAATCTGTATTTTGACTGCCTCCTCCCTGTTTTAACACTGCAGTCTTTCTCCATGAGATGGAGATTCCCAACTCCACGCTGTGACTCTTGTGTGTCCAAACTTTTCTCCCTCAAGTACCTCTGCTGCCTAAATGAGGCAGAAGCAACCTCTTCTTCCACATCTTCCCCTCCCTCGCTCCCAGCACAGGCTTCAACTGAGCATGGTCATTCTTTAAAGGCTGTGGGGATGGGTGGGTGGATAATACTACTAAAATGCACATGCATATATGCACAATATGTAAAGCAATATTCCCTTATATATAATATTGTTATTGAAATTAATACTATATTTGAAATTATATTAGCGTTAACTAACATTAACAAATACTGGGGTTTTGAAGAACATTTTAATAACATGAGTTTAACAGAATTTAAGTAATAATTTAACTAAAATGGTATATAGTATCTTACAAAATATCTATTAAGGCAATATTGGAATATGATCTGATGTATTTAGTGAATAAGTTCTGACTTATTGTTTGAGGTCCATTGTGGATATGGGTTTCTGGTTTCGTGTCTTCATTGTTTCCTCCTGTGACAAGGAGCCCAGCTTCTGATGCGTTTACAAAACTGCTGACTGCAATTTTTTGACTGATGTGTCTGTCCCTCAAAGAAGCCCAGCATCAGCGTGTAACTGGCTGCACTGTTAGTCTTCAGTATCTCATGCATATGTCAAATTCTGGTTAGGTTAATACTCAGACTTAATGGAAGATGGAGCATAAGTCAATAAGATATTAACATTCTGGAAACGTTAGAACAACAGTTAAATGTAGGAGTTGTCTGTATGTGGCGTCATGATGAATTAACTAAAAAGTTAGTTAAATCATGTAAATTGAAGTGCATTAGGTGCTTAGAGTACTACTGATTTGCAAGGACAATGGCTTTAGTAAGGTGACTTAATGAGATACGCAGCAAACTGAGGCCACTTCTAAGCGTTTAAGACACGATAGCTTGGCATGAGTTCATGCTGAGTCTCAAATAGGAAAAAGTGCAAATGTCACCCTGCTGTGAGACTGGGGAAGGAAATTGTGCTGTTGCCTTCAGATAAGAAGTTGGATTGTTTTTAATGATGGCTTTTTTTTTTTTTTTTGAGTGCTTACTTCTAATAATGTAAGTTTGTAAATAACTTACTAATCTAGTTATAAGTTACTAAGTTTGTAAGTAGCTAATCTAGGAGACTCATGTCTCAGGGCATTTTGGAACTTTTTTATAATATGTAACCAAGGATTATGGGAGATGATGGAGTTTCAGTAAAGGAAGAGATTTAATAAAGATCTCGTGTTGTGTTTTTGTTCCCTCCCTCTCACTCCAGTCCCATTGCAAGCAGTTATGAAAGCAGCTCCCGTGTGGCATCCCCACTGGACCCAAATGGACACTTTAATGTAGTCATTAAAGAGGAACCAGTAGATGACTATGACTACGAGTCAAGTATTTGCACACAAGGAATAAGTGTGAAACAGGAAGACACAGATGAAGAAACAGATGAGTATTCCAACACTGATGATGATGATCCCATCCTACAAAAACACCTGATGAGACGCAGTGAAACAGATGGAATTGATGGAGAATTCAGGTCTAGGAAGCGTGTGCTAACCAGTCCTTCAGGTGTTGCAAAAGCAAAAATGTTAAAACTGGATAGTGGGAAGATGCCTGTGGTCTATTTGGAACCTTGTGCAGTCACAAAGAGCACGGTGAAGATATCTGAGCTACCACAGACCATGCTCTCCTCTTGCAAGAAGGAGAAATCCCCTTTGAGTGCAATACTGGATTCATTGCCTGTGTGTTTTGAAAATCACAAAGGCTCTTGCTCAGGCACAGCCACTGTAACTGAGGAGTTAATTATGAAAAAACAATCTCCTGGGAGTAAAACGTCACAGAAATATTCGTCAGTCGGAGAGGCCCAGTGGGCTCTATCTAAATCACCTAATTTTTGTCTCAGGGGCTCAGTAGGTTGTCACTTCTCAGCTAAAGAGATCTGTGGAAGAAAAAGGCCTGGCATACTTAAGAATTCTATGTCCCTGAAAGGCTCTGGTACCAATCAAAATACCCTGTCATCAGTTACAACTAAAAGAGGAAGGCCACGGAAGCTGAGAATTTCCAAGGCTGGTCGACCACCTAAAGGACTAGGGAAAGGTGTAATAACAGGCAAGAACACCTCTGTGGGGCCTGGGAATATCCTTCCAGATGTTAAGCCAGACCTTGAAGATGTTGATGGAGTCCTCTTTGTGTCCTTTGCATCAAAGGTAAAACTTAACTGTTTTGAGTAAAATTAAAAACCTTTTCCAAATTCTCATTTTTAAGCACTGTGCACTTATAAGCTGAAGGTATATTTTCTTTTCAACTGGGTTTTGAGAGTTATGTCCTCTTTCCAAATCTGCTGTTGTTTTGTATCTATGTTAATTCTAACATTTTCTTACTACTTACCAATTTGGGGAGAAGTAGTGGGATCTAGAATTCTGTTTAAAGGGATACATACTTACTAAACAAAGTCATGTTCTGAATATTTCTGTGATACTTTGATGTGGCCTAGTTTACATCTAAGTGTTTTAAGGTATCTTATTCAAGGCTCTTTATGTATGTAGGAAGCTCTTGACATTCACACTGTTGATAGAGCTGGAGGAGAAGAGTCACAAAATCCTCAAGCACCCTTGTTGGCCACAAATGATCCAGGTATATTTTTTTGTATTTTTTATAAGCAATTCCCTGCAATAAGGGGGGTTTGGAAAAACACTGGGAAATTAATCTTTTAGGTCAATTTCTTGCATGGTGAATGTTCTGTCTTTATAATTTTTTGAGTAGATTGTGAAGCAAGAATACAAGTACTGGAAAAAGAATTGATGGAAGAGCTGAAGACCTTGAGGCATAAGCAAGTAATACATCCTAGCCTTCAGGAGGGTAAGCCGGCAGTGTACATATTGTTTTGTGCAGCCTCATTAGCCTTTTTTGCTCCATACTTACACTCCAAAATTTCTTAGCCACAGATCATGCCTAGTAGATACTACAGAACAGGGAAAGAGACATGATTCTCTTATGTTTCTAAATGTGCTTTCAGATGGCTTTCTTGTTCTCACTGAAGTATTGGACATGGACATAGCAATTTGCTTAATTCTGCTTTTGGTTTTTGACAGTGTAGCTGAGAAGCTTAAGTTTCTTTTTGAGATTTAATGATGATGTGTTGGAGCTGTACCTAACTTCACAGTTGCTGTTGATTTGTGAAGTTAAGTAAATGGTGATGGGGGTTATCTGGATCTTAGAGACACCAGGACTAAAGGAAGAAAATGTTTAAGAAGGAAATTCAGCTTGAGCATGTTAGAAGAAAAGCTCCTGCTGGAGTACTGGAACACTATGGGGTGCCTCTTTGTTGGGGGCTAATTTGTATCCCTTATTATATTCCTGAAAATCAAAAGCACTGTTGTCAAGCATTGTATTTCAGATTTGGCAGCTGTATCTGATGGAGAGGAGAAAGTTCTGAAGGAGGTGGTTCTTCATTTGCTACTATTTGATTACAGCAACTGAAGCTTAGCAGTGCTGGGGATGATGAAAATTAGTAAAAATAGTAGTTCATGTGTGTTCCATATGGTGGTGTCTGTACCAGCATATACTTAATTCCCATTTATTCTCTCTAGGCTGCCTGCATTCATTCCATGTTGCACTTGTTAGAGTCATCCTGTTTTTCCTCTGGGTGCTTTCTACGTCATGATCTTAAACTGCAATAGTCAGTTTTGTGTATGAGTGATGTTCTTAATTTTGTTTGAGTGTTAAACAAAGCTAGGCGTGTTTTTGAAGATGACAAAATAATTCAAATGAAGTGTCAAGAAAAATATATTGTATACTCTTTGTATTTAATTTTAAATTGCGCTTGAATAGAAATGGATGGCGTCTTGACATCTGGCCGTTGACATGTTTTTATACAAAATGTTTGATTGGCTTGCTGCTCATTTTCCCTATGTAGATTTTGGAAATCAAATCTCACTAGACTGTCTTTGATAACGGTATCTGTTTAAACTATCATGTCTGAGACTTGTTCCATGTTGATTGTTTTTGGGCTGCCAGTAATCAGGTCACTGTGTTTCCACTTATGAATATAAATGTGTACCACCAATGCAAGGTTTCTACTGTATGGGCAAGTATTACTTTGTGTGTCCTGAGCCATGTCAAGTTGTACATCTTCAATTTCAAAACTCACATATTAAATATGTGAATTTCAGACTTGTTGGCCACAGGAGCAACATTTGTAGGTTTCTGTAGCTAGAACCCAAAACAGATCTCAACTCCAGACTGTCAGCTGAATTTGATTGACAAGTCACTTCTCATGTAGTGACTTGTAGTCATTCTCATGTAGTGAATTACAATTCAATATAACAGTATTTTCTGAAATAGGTACTGCATCAAATTTGCTATCTTATTTTTTTATCAGCATATCTGTTTTTCCATGGACAAAGGTATCTTTTGTGACCAAATAAAGTCTTTTGATTTGAGTATTTTTGGAGGAGGATTCATGAAGGAAGATGTTTTAGACATTTGTGGTGGTGTCAGCAACATGGATTGTTTGGTTTATATCTGTTTTTTCCTTCTGCTTCAAAAAAACCCGAAAAATTGGGTTTTTTTGCAAACTGTGAAGCCTGGAAAAAATTAACCTACTGAGATCATTTGGTGAACTAGTCCCAAGAGCGCTGTCAGAATGCAATTTCATTTGTATCATCACTTCCAAACATTCACACACACTTCTGAAGAACTAAAATGTGGTTCACTCTTACTGCTGGTTGAAACTGAAGTGTGTGTGGTGTACCTTCTTGCACATGAACAAGTTTCATTAGAGAAGGGGATGTGTAAGTGCTACTGTCAGGATTGATAACTTATGTAGTCACAGGAAATGTCAGATAGTCAGCTGGGGTGGCTCAGGCAGTAACTCTTGCCTTTAAGGATGTAAATGCCTTTTAAAGCGCTTGCCTTTAAGGATGCCTTGCCTTGCCTTTTAAGGATTTCTTAAAAAAAAAAAATGAACAAGCAAGACCTTGTATTGTGAGAATTATTAGAACACCAACAAAGCGTTAATAAATTTCTGTGGAAACTTTGGTGGTAATCAAGAAAACCCTGAAAAGTATTTCCATTTTTTTTTCTTCATTTCACATTCCCTAAAATGCTCTTTTAATTCATACCTGTTGCAAATCCAGTGTAAATAACAGTTATAGTCACTAGTGCTCGTTTTCAGGTCTCTTAAAATGGTGGGTGAATGCTAGAAAAGCCTGTATGTAGCTTGTTGGTTTATTATTTAGTAAATATCTTGACTTTCCTAACACCTTGCTGCGTTAAGATATTTACTGATACTTGCCTCTTGTAGTGGGACTGAAGTTGAATTCTGTGGACCCAACGATGAGTATTGACTTGAAATACCTGGGTGTGCAGCTTCCCCTTTCCTACTCAAATTACTCCTTGTGGAGCTACCCAGGAGGCAATCCCAATTCTCCAGGTGGGTAGAATACAAATTTGCTAAAATCTCAAGTATTACCTTTTTATTATCAATGAACAGAAGGAGGGCATAGCCATTTAGTTGAACTTGTTATCTTAAGGAGATTAAAGCAGTATTAAAATGACAAAATGCGAGAACTTCCTTAATTATGATGTGCTTATTGGCTGAGGAATCCTGAGTGGTTTTGGCCAGATTGTCTTTAGCCTTTTCTTTTGTGGTGATTGTGATATCATAATGGTATCTGTCTAGCTTATTTTATACTGCTTGTACCATTGCCAAGGAGACTAAAACTGAAAATAGAGGAGAAGACCTCTTTTGTATGGGATAGCAGATGCATGGCCATACAGCAGAAGTCTATAGGAAGCTTGGCTTTATTAAGTATTCTGTTAATTTGAAAAATTAACAATTAATTAAAAATTAATTAAAATTATTTGTTAATTTGAAAAAAAAAAAAACATAAAAAAAATCCAAGTCTCTCTATTCAGCCTTTTGATTTACTGCTGTTCATCTATCCCTGAAAAGAAATAATCAGCATTTGCTAGGACATTGATAAAATCAAGCTTGGCTCATAAATTGAGGCTAGTTTTCTTCTTTTCCAGATACCGGATTTCCTTTTGTTTCCAGGACAGGAAAGACAAATGATTTCACAAAAATCAAAGGCTGGCGAGGGAAGCTTCATGGTGCTTCTAGAAATGAAGGTAAAAAAAAAAAGGTCAAAAAAAGAAAAGAAAAAGACTTTTGATAGATCTTGCAATGTGGTAATTGTGTGTGTCTTAATGAAAGATTTATTTTCTATCATATTGAAGCAGTCATGAATGAAGAATTTTTTTGTATTGACTCCATGGTAAGAATGGGAGTTTATGAGGGAAGAGAGAAACTTACTCTGAGGAAGATAAAAATACACATATCTTTTTTTACACAGAAGGCTTGAGCAAAGATCAGTGGCGTCATGATTTTGATTTTGTTTGTCAGTTTTGAGGTTACTTGTAAGTATGGTAACTTCAGAATCCTGTTGCCCAGGGACCCTAGTGAACTCGAGTAATTTTCATTTCTATTGGTGTATTTTTCTTTCCAGTTAGAGTAGATGTTCCTTATATCCTTGTTTACTTTGCCTTGCCTAAGGGAGAAATGGATATTTGGCAATTTGCCAGTTTTTACTTAATATTTAAATCAAATACTTATATTGCACCTTCTGCCCTTTCATCCAGTGTTGTGTTGGGGCATCCCAGATGTGTTGTGATGTACCAGGCAGGTTAGATGTTCAGGACAGAGAAAGCAGATGCTTGGAAGCGCTGCCTGCTGAGGGCTTACTCTTTTTTCTGAACAAATACACGTGTAAAATCTCTACAGAAACAGTTGTTCAGACAGCTGCTTGTGTTTCAGTGTGAATTATATGTGGAGTGCCTGTGCTGTACTTTTTTCAAAAAGAATTGTGTATATATTTTTAGACAGGTGTTTATCTCTTCTATGTTGTTTAATTATTATAAGATTTGTGGGTATGATTTCCCAGGAGCTAGTTAAAGTACTCTTTATTTGTTTAGGTGGCAGTTCAGAAGGTTCCTTGAAGAATCGCTCAGCTTTCTGTAGTGACAAGCTGGATGAGTACCTGGAAAACGAAGGGAAGTTGATGGAAACGAGTATGGGATTCTCTTCTAGCACTCCCACTTCTCCTGTGGTGTATCAGCTTCCTACTAAGAGCACTAGTTACGTGCGAACGCTCGACAGCGTCTTAAAGAAGCAGTCCACCATAATTCCATCAACATCTTATACATTGAAACCTGTTCCTCTGTCATCTACCTCTCGGAAGACAAAGACTCAAACCAGACAGTCTTCTAGAGCAAAATCATCTTACAAGCCTATACTGCCTTCACCTTTTCCTGCAAAGCAGAAACACAACTCTTCATCGGGGGAAAAGGCTGCTAAGTCTGTCTCCAATAGCAGTTTGAGTAACCAAGCAGACAGCTTCATGGTGCCAGCTCTGGATGAAAACGTACTTCCCAAACAGATTAGTCTACGCCAAGCACCACATCAGCACCAATCAGCTCGTCCACCAGGTTTGTCTAAATCTCAGGTGAAGTTAATGGACTTGGAAGACTGCGCCCTCTGGGATGGCAAACCACGGACCTATATTACGGAAGAACGAGCAGATATCTCTCTGGCGACCCTGCTTACAGCTCAGGTAGATCAGTAATAGTTTAATTCCTTTCTGGTGCTTTTGCTCAGCTTCTGTGCACTTCTTGATGCTGCATATAGATGCAGAAAAGTGAACCTGCTAAGGACCATGGTGCAGCATGATGTTCCTTTGTGGTGTGGCCTTTGCAGTAAAAGTTGAGAAGTGCTGACTTAGTGTTATGTGAAAAAACTAATTGTGAGGATAGTGTGTTGATATGAATCATTAATAATATAAGTTATCTCGAATTTTCACCATTAAAAATTCTGGTTAAGACAACTGCATTTCCTTACTATTTGTCACTTTTTGTGTGTGTGTGTTTGAACTAACTGCAAAAAATTCCTGATCATGTAACTTGGTTGTGACATGATAAACTCTTCTGCTTTCTTTACATCCTGCTTATTGCCAAGATGGTTCAGTTGCCTCAAATTGCTTCTTAAAAGACTTCAAATGCAAACTCTTCTGTCCTTTGCCTTTTTTCAATATAGATGATAAATTTTTAATATGTAAATCATGTAGCAGAAGGGGTTATTCCAAATGAACTTTGAATAGCCTTTTTGCATGTGCTTGATTTAATCTTACTAAAATTTTTCTCGTACTAAAACTTGAAGTCTTTACTTCTTTAAAACTTTTTTTTAGGCTTCTCTCAAAAACAAACCTATCCACAAAATAATAAGACGGCGAGCACCTCCTTGCAACAACGATTTCTGTCGACTGGGTTGCATATGTGCCAGTCTGGCACTGGAGAAACGTCAGCCCACCCACTGCCGCAGGCCAGACTGTATGTTTGGTTGTACTTGCTTGAAGAGAAAAGTGTTGCTGGTGAAGGGAGGATCAAAACATAAGAAAATAATGAAAAAGGCTGTACGTGGAAATCTTGTGGTCTACGGAACGCAAGAAGATCAGCAAGAGGATGAAGATGTGGAAGAAGAGGGTGATGGGGAGGAAGATGAGCTGAAGCAGAAAGAAAAGAAAAAGAGAAAAAGGGTCGAATACAGTGAGTATCGCTGGGCAAAAGTGATTACTTGCAGCTTTGGAGAAATCACCATCTTTGGAGAAATCACCTATCTTGATGGGCATTTTTATTAGGACATAGTAGGGATGATATTTTTAAATCCAGAAATTGGGAATCAGTTCCAAGAGATGTCTGCAGCATATGCTTTTGTATCACTGACCAGCAGGAAATAACTCCTTTTCCCTTTCTTTTTTGGCGCTTATCTGATCAGCATTTTGGGCACTACTTTGTTTATTGTGATCAAATAGTTGGAGTTTCTTTTTTGTACTCTTGCTTAACTCTCCAAATATCTTTAAAGACTAATGATACAATTACTGCTGCAGTTGGTGGTAATCTTCATTGACACAGTGCTGTTTTCTTTCCCTCTTACCAAGTGAATATCTAGAGCTGTATTATCAGTAGCTGCATAGGTCATTGACTTCAGTGGAAATACAATGATTTACAGTAGTTTTAGATCTGGCCTCAGCTATGCTTAACCAAATTGGTAGAAATTGACCATGAATTTATACTTTCACTTTCTTGCTAGTAGTACCTTTAGCAGTAGCTAAAAACAAACATGGTGTTATCTGGCGTTCCACTGGAATAAGTGAGTTTTTCCATACAGCTCTGTTATGAAGTCTGAGGGTTTGTGTGATGTTTATAATTTTTAACTGTACATCAATTAAGATCACTAATTCTTCACTGGTTTTCTGTATCTGCTATTTCAGTACAACTGAGAAATAGTAATTCGTGTAGAATCATTTTTATTTTAATTTCCTCTTTCTTGTGGACAAATCCCAGTCAGTTTTGGCTAGAATTTGAGACAAGAAAAAGAACCATTAGTATTTTCTAGCAATATGAACTAGTGATTGCTGCATGCCTAGACCTCAGGTTCAAACAAAAATTTCTGTTACTGCTGTGTTAGATGGTGTTTCATTTATAACTTGTGCTTTTTTCCTCTTTTTTTCAGCGATCTGTGACTCAGAGCCAGAGCAGCCTATTAGGAATTGTCCGTTGTGGGTGAAAGCAGAAGGTGAAATAGATCCAGAGCCAATTTACATCCCAACACCATCTGTTATTGAACCAGTTAAATCTGTGGTACTGCCCAGCCCTGAAGTCTCGCTTTCTAGTAAGCATAGACCTTCCAGTGGAACGAAAGCAGGCAGAGTGTATACTCCTAGACCCAATCCAGTGGTAAGAAAGGAAAAGAGATACATTT